>VZTN01004277.1:908388-1117254 GCA_013400515.1 Erpornis zantholeuca
AGTTCTTCTTTTGCAATACTTCATAGCTAATGTACTGTAGCTGGAGTTTTTTCATATTATAGTAAATACTGTTCTTAGCTGAGAAGTGGTAGTGGTTTTTCTGAGTTGAGATTGAAAATTGTAGATAATCCAAGAAATATGTGAATATATGTTATACATTTATCACATATTATAAGTTATAGAAGGAGTGTATGCTATATATTAATATATGATTAGGCTTGTTAACTAATGCTAAGTACTGTCAGGGCTTGCTAACTAATATATTTTTGGATGTGGTTTTAAATACCAAGAAATTTAGATCTGCCGGCCCCTTTCCTCTATATCAGTCTTCATCATAATTGTGGTTGTCCTTAAATGTCCAGCTAAGGCTATATTCTGTTGATAGTAAGCATGTTTATAGACAGTAAAGCTATTTTTTATTAATCTTGAATAATTCAGTATGTAAATACTTATCTGGAGTAAAAATGCTTTCCTTCAAGTTGAATCTGCCCTAGGAGGTGGCCAAACTAAGTAAGTAGGAGGATACTCATAATCTGAAGAATTTGTAATATAGGATTAGTGGGAATGAGGTATTAAATTCCCTTTCTCCCTCAGTCCGAAGTAAAGGCTTGTTGTTGACCAGCTCTAACACTAGCATAGCAATTGTCTGAAACCATGTCCAGTATTTAGGGAATAATCTGTTCTTTTATCTTTCAGTCTTCTCTAACAATTGCTTTTAGAATGTGTCTGTGTGTGTGTGAAGAGGAACATAACCCTACTTAAACATCTTAGTAACAGCAGGATCATTCCATCATACATTATCCTCTGCAGAGCGCTTATGTCAGTGTGCACCAGTGGTGCTGGGTTAGTGGTTGGGCTTGATGGTCTTAGAGGTCTTTGCCAGCCTTAATGATTCTGTGATTTTATTTGGTTCTTGTAACAACCACTTCAAGGGCTGGTTCATAGTTTACTGCCCCTGACTCCAGGCAGCATCTTGTCATCGATGTGTTTACACGGGATGTTGCCTCTGAGAGTGTGTGCAGATTTGGGCGATGGGCCCGCAGGAGATCAGCATCTGGGGGCTGCTGAGAAAAAAAGGGGTTTTAAAGAACCTGGTGGGATTCAGAAAAGAGCATCATGAGTAGATGTGCTAAAGCAAGCAGAACAGAAGGCAAGCAACAGCAGGGCTCCTGAGAACTGCAAATAACATGGACTCAGCAGGAAGGAAAAAAGTGGGGCCAGAAAGTAAATGACTGGGCCAGGCTCTGAAGTGAATTTGTGAAGATTAGAAGTTTGATCTGTTGAAGAGGTCGGTCCTGCAGTTGAGAAGATGGCAGTACAGTTGAGGGATAAAGGCAGGGAGAAGGGAAGGGAAAAACAGCTTGCGAAACTGTGTAGATAAAATATTTTTAGAAAGGAAAACTGAAAAAGAAACATCAGAAAACACTGGATGGTAGTAACAGTTTAAAGGACAGCTGGGCAAAGCAGGAAAGAGGAAGAAAATGGGTTTGGTAACAACGAGGGCTCAGCAGATAGTGAGACCTCTGAGAAACATCCATTGCGCTTGCAGATATGAACAAGGCAGACTAAAAATTATCAGGGTCAGTTTAGGTGTGTTTCAAATTCCTCTTTAGAAACTTAGCTGAAACTGCTGTGAGGGTGCCAGGGATTGGAGGGAGGGCAAAAAGAAAAAACAAAAGCGTCTTTGTTACCTCTCATCAGGACAATGAAGATTTTCCACGAAAGTTTCCTTATTGGCAGCTGAGCTATGTGGAATACTTCTGGGTTTTGCTTTATGTCTGGGAAATGTCAGACTTGGTTCTTTTAAACCAATTTAACACTTTTGAGTTCACTAAACCATTAGTCTAAACCACAAATATTTTAAGTGAGGAGCTTTTTAAATGCAATATTGCATAAGATTGAAACCATGATTGGCTAGTCCATATAGCTAGCACTATCTATCTAGTTACAACTAAGTCAAACATTTGATATAATTAAACTTTGTTGCCAAAGCTTCGTAAACTCCCTTTTTTTGCTTTCTTCTTTTTAAGGTTCCATAGGTTTTTTTTCCAATGACAGGATTTAGGGATAATTTCTTACAATTAGTGTT
This sequence comes from Erpornis zantholeuca, assembly GCA_013400515.1. Taxonomy (NCBI): domain Eukaryota; kingdom Metazoa; phylum Chordata; class Aves; order Passeriformes; family Timaliidae; genus Erpornis; species Erpornis zantholeuca. The sequence goes on from VZTN01004277.1 coordinate 910,478, forward strand.
GACTAATAAAACGAACTGACTTTGTATCTTGTTAAATAAGCTAAGTTTAAAATAAAAATTTGAGTTTTCTGAATTGTGAGCTAAGGTTCTCAGTTAAGGCTGTTGAGGTTATTGTGTTGTGGTAGTTGTATGACATCCCTTTCCCATTGGATTGCAAGCAGTTAGCCTGAGGATGTGCTTTTGTGTCCTGGAAAGATATGGGGAGTCCCATCTAATACTGCAGGAGTCCACAAGACCTGAAATGTGAGTTTTTGGATCCCGCTGGGTGATTGCTGCTACCATGCTGTAAGATCCCAAACCTGGAGGTGGTGTTCAGTACTTTCCTTACCGATATCTTCTGCAGGCAAAAACCTTGAACTGTTAGTGGTATTTTGAGGGGTCTTTCCACTTTTACTACTGTCTTCATTTTTTTCCATGAAAATTTTAAAATTAGTGCTTAACAAAGCATTAATTCCTCAAATGACTTCAGCCTTTAATTCTGTATATGTATCTCATGACTGCTTATTGCTGTCTTTGGTAACTCTTAAGCTTGTAGGACCAGTAGTCTTAAGCCACATTAGGCAATACAGCCTGCTGAGTCTGAGTGTGAGTATGACTTTGCCTTCTGTTTTTCTGTTTGATTTTTGTTGTCTGGAGAGTTACAGCTCACTCTGCTACAGAACTAGACAGCAGGTTACTGTGGAGGATGAGGAGGAGGTGGTCAGGGAGCAAGAGCTTGAATGCTGGCATCAACCACGTGAGTGTCCAGTTGGAGTCAGGTCTGACCCTTCTGACGTATGATTTAAATTGTCGAGTCATAGAATCATTTAGGTAGGAAGAGAACTCAAAGATAATCAAGTCAACAAAGCGAGCAGTTGTGGCCCTGCCAGACTGTGACGCTTGGCAAGTTTATCTCACAACAAAGGTGCCGAAATGCCATTTGACCTGGAACCTGCCAAATGCATGGTACCATTTTAAAGGAGCCCAAAGTCCCTGTTTGACCTTCTTTCTTAGGCTGGTTAATAATCTTGTTTTTGTGCAATCGATACCTAGATGTGAAGACCAGGAGCTTAAAGGATGCAGAATTGCCTGCATACCAGATTCCCTAACATGCCCACACCAGCTGCAACCTCTCCTCAGGAGAATGTCTTAGGGATGAGTGCTGCAGCTCTCAGACCCACTCACTCTGTTTGCTCCACCAAGTTTGAAGTGCACTGCTAACTTGAGCATGATTCTTTCCTATCTCTCCCTGGAAGCAGCAAAGCTGGCACCTTTGTGCAGTTCCTCAGTAGTGCCAGAGGCTTGCACACCTTGGCTAGCACCTGCATTTCAGATGTGTCCTGTGCACTCAGCTGTACAGGTGTCAGGAATTCGGAAGGACTTGTGAGTAGGAGACTTTTTTTCTGCTCCTGCAAATGACCATATATACCACTACACATTTTCCCTGGAATGTAAGGGATGAGGGGCCTGCTGTAATTTTTCAGGACTTACTAAAGACACAAGAGGATTTACTGAGCTTATCAAGTACAGGCATAGTTCAGCTCTCAAATCTGTTTGACTTGAAGGCTAAACACACTTGGGTTTGGATGCTTCTCTGAACCGTATGACAAAGTTGGACAAGATTCACTCATTACTGCACCATTACTGCAATTTTGTCACTCCCTCTAATCACTTTTGGTTTTTTTCAGCACAAGATTAATTCTCTACAGATATATGATAATATATATCATTTCTGTATAGGTCCTGATTTGTTTTCTCTTTTTCTGTTTTAGCTCACATTCAGGCATGCCGTGCCCTGATGATTACTTCCATACTTCTGGGATTCTTAGCTACAGTACTCTCACTGCTTGGTTTGAAGTGCACAAACATTGGGTTGAGTGATGAAGATGGAAAAATGAAGTTTACCGTCACAGGCGGATTTCTGTTTATTTTAGGAGGTAATATAGAGGCTGAAATGAGAGAGCTCTTGATACACTGTATTGCTTTCACAGCCAGACTAAATGAAATGAACTTATTCTTGGTTTAAAGCTGTTACAGCCATTAAAGGAATCACTCACCTGTGTGCTTTTTAAACTTTTTCTGATAGGTCTCTGCTCCATGGTGGCTATTTCTTGGTATGCTGCAATGGTTACTGCTCAGTTTTTTAACCAACTGTACGCTGGAACCAAGTAAGTTAATGTATCTGTCATACCAAACTCCATCATGTATTAGACAACTGCACTAACCTCAGCTGCTCCAGAATTTCAGGACCTGGATGGATCCCATTATCCAGTCCTACGGGAGGTTTTCAGGGAAGCTTTTCACCTGAGATGTTGGTAGAGAGGGAGGAGAATTGTTTTCTGGAAGAGTTAGTGAATGTGTGAGGAATATCAACCCCACATCTGAGGGGGTTTTGTACTGTTTGCATATTCTTGAGAGACTCAATTAAGTGCGTATCTCAATGTTACAAAGAAGACAAGGTAAAATTCTTAATGCGCTTTGGCATTTAGACCAAAAGAGGTACAAAAGTCAAGTTCTGGCTAGAATAAAGTGCCTCAGGTGTACATGCAAGGGAATATAGCATGCAAAGCAGCTCAAGCTTGGTACTAGTGATCTGCAGAGAAATCTGTCTTATATAGGTCTATATATTAATAGCTGCCTGTCTTATATATGTGTATATATTAACAGCTCAAGGCATTTGTTTGCCTTATGAATTAAAATGAGGCAAAATTTGTGGGATTATCAGCTAGTGCAGTTGCATACAAACAGGTTTCGAGGTATAAAAGCCCTTACTCTTTGTCTGATCCAAAAGTAACAGTTGTCAAAACCAAATGGTGGCTTATGGCACCTTATCTAGGTGCCCTGTTTAGCAATGAGGAACAAGGGTAGAGATGACTCGGCCTCTCCTTCAGAGAGGAGGAAAAGGAGAGGGAAACTTATTGTCTGTGGAATACGAGACATCTATAATACACTTCTACCAAGTATATAATTAATAGATCAGTAAACTATAAATTGTTACGTGCTAGGATCATATTTGAAATGTTTTGTAAGTTCCCACCCAGGAATCAGTTCAGGGAAGTCAGAGGTGAAGTGCTTTGTGATAAATCAAAGTACTTTAAGCAATTGCTTCTGTTGTTTGTCAGTTTTCCCTGTGTTTTCAATGAAGTACTTACAGAGAAATTGTATTTGTACTTTTTGTTGTTTTATATCCCCTTGAGAGAACTATATGAAGGGTAATAAATACATTAGAGAACTGAAACAACTGTTGATAAGGAATTTCGGTTAGTTGGATAGTTGGTGCATTTTATAGTTACCTGCTATAGCTTTGGGGCTTTGACATCAATGCCTGTTAATCAGTTACCAGATGGTTTGCATTCAGTAGCTAATGAAATCTTTTTTTTAAAATATCTAAACTCCATGTTTAAACTATTGATTCACTGAACAGTTCTTGATGAATTAAGTTTGATCATTGGTAAAGCTGGACATGGGAGTTTGTGAGATGGGTTTAAATTCAATTGTGTGCCAGTATTGATCTTCACTCTTAAGAGACTGGCAAATCTGGTTTTTCAGACTGCATTTTTTTGGTCTGACTTCAGCAGATTAGTGAAGTTAACCTCTGCTAATTCTTAGAGGAGTGTGTCCTACAGCTCTGAAGGCAAACTTAGTTCTCCTGCAGATGTCTCCTATATACTTTGCTGTGGTATGACATCTGCGGCATGCTTGTCTGTATGTGACTGATGAGCAGAAATGATTGTGGACACTGGGCAACGTGCAACTTGTACTCCTGGGTTTTTTTGACTCTCTGCTTTTTCCATGTTTGGAAGTACCTGAACCAGTAGAGACTTTGCAGCTCCCATGTGTGATGAGAACATGGAGAGCTGTGAACCTGTGTGAACCTCTGAAACCCTCCTGCTAGCAATGAGTTACAAAGTCAGGAGCTTTGACACTTTTCAATAATGATTTTGTTTACAAGTGGAAAGAAAACACAAATCTCTGGTTCCAATGTACCTTTAATGCAGTCCATGACACTTATTTTGTCCTTATATTGGGTATTTCAGACCACAGATGTACAGGTGGATTGTGGATATAGTTTTCGTCTGACCATAAAAATTTGCTTTCCTCTTTTTGTGAAACTCCTGTCAGACTTTTCGAGATCCAGTCGTGTCTATCTTTGGGACAAATTGATTATCAATGAATTTCTTGGACTGGACTAGGAGCTTTCATGAAAGGTATAGTTTTGTACAGTGAAAGAAGGAACTATTCTTTTTCAGCCTGGAACATTCATAAATGCCTTTCAGTCATACAACCACAGAGGGTGCTGAATATCCTTTAGCATACCTAAGTTTGAAAACTAGCCCTGTACAACCAGATACTTGTAAGTGACCTAGCATTGTGTCCATAGAAAACTGGTATCTGTGGTCAGCCTTTTCTCAGCATATAGACAGTAAGATCTGAATCCTTCAGTTTCACAAAATTGTTTCAGTGTCAGTGACACAGCCAATAAAAGGGCAAAGTAAGTGTTGTGAATGGCACAGAAGGTATGTTATTATTATTTATTATCAACAATTTGTTAAATACACACAATTATTTAATACTACTTATCTTTATGTTGCTAGGTACTCTCTGTACTGTCACTAATTTGGCAGAGCAACTCTATACAAATAAAAGTTCTACTGAGCAGACACAAAGCCAGGTCTGTTCTCTGTTACCTGTTGAAGTGCCTTTCTGTTAGCTGATTTCTACACAGATCAGAATTTGTTTGCATGGCTTTGTGATCCTGTTTTAAGTTGTTTCCATCAAATCTTTCATGTTTCAGGTATGAACTAGGAGGAGCTTTGTACTTAGGCTGGGCTGGATCTGTTCTTTATATACTTGGTGGGATCTTACTGACCTGTTCATGCAAAGGGAAGGAAAAACAGAATTACAGGTAATCTTGGATTTGTCAGTTGAAGTAGTAGCTGTCAAATGACATACCACTTTCTATCTGTGCACTACTCTGTCTCTCTCTCACCCCCTGGTACAAATATGTGTAAATTCCAAACAGTGCTATGGCGTGTCACAGACTGGTGATGGCAGGGGATGCTGTACCAAAGACTTACACCTCCCAGATGGGGCACTTGATGCATCACCATCAGCAGTCACCTCTAACTCATATTTGGCAATTCTGGACACAGCTGATGGTTCTAAGTTCTACATGGTGAAAATGTGCAGTGAAAGATCAAACTGTCACCAAAAGAAAAGTATATAAAACCCATAATGTATTATGATCCAGTTCTCTGCAGTACTCACTGTGAGTAAAATATTCAAGTATTGTTCAATTTGCAAGAAAGTGTAAAGGCATTTCCCACATTGAATTGATCACTAGAAATATGTTTTTGTCTTGTTTTTTATGGAAATGTCTTGTCACACATCAAATCAGGAAAGCTGAGATTTCTGGCCTCAATATTTAACCATCCCTGAATTTTTATTTCAGTTTTAAATTTTGACACATTCAGAAGGCCTCTTTTTGAAGGAGATGAAAGAAATAGACAGAAATAGCAAAGGTCCATGTCTATAGAACTCAAATAGCTTGGACATTGTACTAGCTAAACTTGAGAGGATTAGAATATACAAGGAAGAAGTATATTCACTGCTGCTACATTTAATCCTAGGAAAGTTATGTGAAAATGCAGTAAGTGAGTGTTCCTCTGATACTTCATTGCCTGATCTGAAACCATTTCAGTTTTATGGTAATATTTCATCAGCCACATTGGACTTTAGATCTTGCTCGCCTTAGTTTGATAAAAAGTACCAAATGTCCTCAAATGTCCTGAAAATCAGGTAAAACTGGTATTTGAAATAGAAGTTCAGCGTGATGAATGAGAGTTGAAGGGGTTGGCTGAAGACACTTCTGTTTTCTTTCTTCATCATCTGGATTCCTGTATTAAAACCTGCAGCTTATACAAAGGTGTTGAGGACTAGGTTCTCTTCTGCTTTAGGACCTTGACTGAAATGCCTTGAGGAAGAGCACATGTGAGTTAGGAATCCAGAGCGCAGTTTTGGTTATGAGAGAGATGGGCTGTGCAGCCCATCAGGGACCCCATCTACTTCCCCTTAGCTACCAGAATGATGAGAACAGGAGGCCTCTAATTTCTCCACCATTGTGAAGAATGTGCTGTTGGTGGGTTGGATACAGAGCTGGGTAACTTCTACATATCTGAGACCATGGGCATGTGTCTAACACCTGTTATTCTATATCTTTTTTTTCTTAATTTACAGTCCCAACAAATATGCATATTCAGCAGCCCAGGCAGCTTCTCAGCCACACATGTACCCCAGGAACTCTGAGACGGTCATAAGCAACAAGGAGTACGTCTGAGCTTACATTCTGCATCACCTGTAGCGTTAGTGGGTTATGAACTCAAATAAAGAAGGGAACTACTTCTTTGTTCTGGTTCCAAGTTCCAATCCTCTGCCTTAATTTGGAGCAGTACAAGGAGGAGGTATGGTTTTCAGTGTAAATAGGAACGGTTTTCAGATGTAAATAGCTTTCTACAGAAGATGCTGTGATGTGAAATCCTGTGGCATGAAGGTTTTCTGCATGCTGAGAAGCCTGGTAAAATTTAACCAGAGCACAGTATATGCTGACACTCAAGAGCAATGGTTTCTATTTCAGCTGACTCAAACATGTGGAACTGATAGCTGTATCTGACTGCGAGTTCATATGCCTCACAGTTAGAAATGTGTTGTGTTTTCATTAATATTTAGCTTCCTCTTTTGTTTAGCAGCTTTAGCTTTTGACAAGAAATAAACTTTATTCCACAGACTGACTGAAACAGATTTTTTGATGAATGGAATCCTCTAATAAGGATCTGATGTTATACTGAAATTCTTATTTATGATAGCCAAGATTTATAAAAGCTACAAAAAATATTCTAGCAACCACCCACCTTCAAATCTGCAGATGTGCAACAAACTTCTTGTTGGTTGTAATGCAGATACAGGAGAGAAATGATACAGAATAAACGAAACACAGCTGGGAGTGGAGAAAGCATCTGGTACGAAAATGCCTTGTGATAACTAAGAAAATGATAGCTTGAATTTTTTATTTTTATTTCTATGGTTTCAGTTAAAACAATAGTGCTTTAACTTTGAGCAATCTTTAACTTTGGGAACTTTTACTGCATCTGAATTGTCTAATTCATGTAATCCCCCAGTGGTTTTATTTTCTGTCATTGTTCCATCATTAGAATTTCTGCCTTAAACTACTCCACTGCTGGGAGCATATGTTTGCCTTGTGTGAGCATAGCAGATGGCAGTGAGCTAACTTTACTTCGTATTTATGCTTTCAGCAAGGTGGAATGGAATTTCTCCCTGCAGGTTCATGTCCCTTTTAAATTACAAATGTATTTGTACAGTTTGACAAAAATCTGTTTTGAATGGCTAATGATAAACATGTAGCAATCTGATCTAGAAGTTTCATGTGGTTTTCTTGATGGCCCAATAGATACTTTCAGAGGGCAACCTGCAAGCAGTCTCAGCAGAAATGATTTAGCCATGTTGCTTGCATGCAGGAACAGCTGACTTGTAAACTAACACATTAAGGCATGAACTGGGCACTGTTAGACTTAGTAAGCAAAGCTAAAAGGAGTGGTGATTACTTCTAGATTGCCCATGTCATCTTCTCCCCTCCACTATCATCTGCAGTTTTTTAAATCATTCCTTTGGTGTTTTAGAGAATAAAGCTGAAAAGGTATTAAGCCTGCATGGTGGAAGCTGAACTCCTTACCATCATCTGTATATTCTGTCCTCTGGATTTTCAGGTAGCTCTTGAAGGTACTTTGGTCTAGTTGAACATAAGGAAAATAGCAGAGATGAAGCATCAACCACTGTCAGTTTCCCACCAAAGGTTGTGTCAGCTCATTAACATGAATTATGATCCAGTAGGTGAGAGAAATTCGGAACTTCCTTGGTCTAGCATCATGTCTTCTAATGGCACCAGTGGGAAGTTTAACTAAAAAACAAGAGTAGAATCCCTGTGTGGTAACTCCTTCCTTCGTTCAGTACATCATTACCATATTCAGTGTCATTCGGGGGAAATAACTGCTGAAGATTTCATGCCTTTCTCTGGTTTGTTTACAGTCCTTCCAACCATTTTCTGTTTCTGCTGTTATTCCCTGCTTATCTGCTCTGTTTCCATGCACATCCAACAGAAATGCTCTGAATGAATTTAATGAACCATCAACTCAGTTATGGGGGTAAAGTGTTTTATGTATAGCTGATTTAGGAAGTGATTTTTTTCTTTTTTTTAGAAATCTGTAGCAAGTCACTTCACTTTCTTTAAAGTATCTTCACATATCTCTATTTTTAAGTCCTTTGCTCTGCAGAGCAGACTGCTTTGGTATCTGCAAATCTTCTTCATATTTCTGCAGCTGAGACCAAAATCCTGCATTCGGTTCTGCTACAGGTCTGGCAGTTTTCACAGCCTAGGGAACAGGAGAGACATGGTAGAAGCAAGGTATCCTGCATTTGTGGGAGTCATGCAAATGAATTTTTAACTTAAAACTTTGAGAAGATTTGGTTTTGGCTTGGCTACAGAATAACAAACAGCTATTTTGGTGAGCTGACTTCACTCTGCTTGGTAAGAACAGGCACATGGGCTCGGTTACAGAATGGATTCATGGGCAAGACACAGGACAGAGCTGTTGGTTGTTTTGCTGGAAATGGGAAAGTCTCTCACCAAGTGCAGCAACACTGCTCATGTTTAACACGTTGAGGATGATAGTGTGAAACTTGGTCACTATCTGCACACCTCAGTCTAAATTAAACAAATTGGTTATCTAAGGACTTCAGTGATACACCTGACAAATGGGTGAAGACTAAAAGCCCATGGAGCACGAGTAGTTTGTACTGGATAGGCTTCTTAGGAAAGCTGGCATGTCACTGCTTATAGCAATATAGCTATAGCTTATAATTAGCTGGTCCCTAGGCATTCGGGACCCTAGCAGGCCTAATGGGGTGTTTCTTTGCTATGTGGAGCTGTCACATGGTGATAGGAGCAAATCCTGCATAACAATTCCTGCACCCGCTCACTTTATTGCACTCTCTTCACTTATCGTGACTATGCAAATGATAGAGAAAAGAGAAAATGTTCACTAAGCAATCAGCTTTGTGTGTTTGCTACCTATGCTTAAAGCCTCTTTGCATTTGTATTTATGTTCATCCTAGAAACCCCACACTGAAAACTTTCTTGACTAAGCTGGGCATGAAAAAACTTACAGGCGACCGTTTGTTCAAATGTTGAATCTCTCTATAACCGTTAATGGGCAGGTGAAAGCACCAAAATAATTATACGAGAAATCATCGTTACTCATACCAAGCATTGCATTTCTCCCCAAAAAGAGCTGTAAATATGAATCTGGATGTAGGTACATTACCTCAAACGCGTCCTTGAGCGGGAGCTGTCGGTGTCTCATCAGATAAGCCGTGCAAATGGCAGCGGAGCGGCTGCGGCCGTTCTTGCAGTAAACCAGGCACTTCCCCCCGCCCCGCACGGCCTCTTCGATGGCGGCGCCGCACGGCTCGAAGTAGCGGTACAGGTCCTCGGCCGGGTCGTCGAACACGGGCACGCGAATGCCGCGGACGCGCTGCAGGCCGGGGAACGGCTGCTGCCTGGTGACATTCACGCAGAAGGTGACCCCCTCGCGCGCCAGCAGCTCCTCGTCGCACGCTGCCCTGGCCGTGCCCAGGAGCAGCGAGGCCGTGACCTTGCAGAGCTGGAGCATCGGCGGCCAAGGGGCACCGGCCCCGCCGCACCAGGGTCGCGGTGCGGGGCTCCCGGCGGTGGCACGGCAGTGCCGCCCGCAGCCACCCGCGCTCTGCTATATTTATCCGCTCCGTACGGGCTGGGGCGCAGAGGCTCCAGGCAGGTCCTAGTGCCGGCTGCATCCCGAGAGCTACATTTGGAAAGCTGAAAGCGCTTTCAGAGCACTCAGCTCACTTGTAACGCCAGTGGATTTGTACAGACCTTATCCCCACAGCAGCTGCTTACCTGATGCATTCTGCACGGGAATGCTGCTGCTGCTGCAGGCGCTGCTGTTGGTGCAGTGATACAACACTGAAGTTGTGTCAGGGCAGGTTTAAGTTGGAGATTAGAAAAAGCTTCTTCACCCAGAGGGTGGTTGGGCACTGGAACAGGGCAGCGGTCACAGCACCAAGCCCAACAGAGTTCAAGAAGTGTTTGGACAATACTTTTGAGCACATGGTGTGACTCCTGGGGATGTCCTGTGCAGGACCAAGAGTTGGACTCTATAATCCTTGTGAGCCCTTCCAACTCAGCATACTCTGTGATTCTGTGATTGATCTGATCTTCTCCAGAGCATCTTGGTGCCCCTCGCCTACAACAAAAGCGTCTTTTCAGTACCCAGAAAATGATTTACTAAGCTCTCCAGATAGTGTAGTGCTAATCTTTCTGGACTTCAGTAGAATTGCTGGTGTGCTGCCAGGGCAGAGAGTATCTTACATCAAAGTGTGCTGACATGGGTTTGAACTGCACAGGATGGGTGGGGATGGGCCCAGCCCAGCCAGGTGAAGGTCACATTGGCCAGTGCCAGGCAGGTGCTGCAGGGCTGGTCGCAGGTGCCATCTGCTTCCTGGAGGCCGAGCTGCTTCAACCCTTTGCTTTCAGGCAGAACAGGAGCATTTGATTGGTATTTGCTGCTAACACAAAAATGAACCTGGAGTGTCGCAGCAGCAGAGCACAGACCGGTGTGAAATGCAGTGCCACCCATTAAGGAATTAGAAGTGAGATACAATCATGAGCTTCTATTTGACCATGGAAGAAGGAGCAATCAACCTGCCACATACCTGCCATCATCTGTTTCAATAGCAGCTTGTCAGTGAGATGTTGGCTCTGGGGCCAAAGGAGATAGAGCTCTCACATGAGCACAAAAGCACAGTGTCCCCTCCTGTCATCCAGCACATGCCTCAGCTCCCACGCGTAGGCTTATTCATCTGCCGCCTTGCTTCCTTTGCTCAGGGCATGTGGCTGGTGCAAGGCTCTGCTGGCCCCAGGAGGCATGGTTCAGGCTGGGTCCCTGCGGCCAGAAAGGAGAAGCTCAGCAGGAGAGCATTGCCCTGATGCTGCCCACCCCAGCAGCGTGGGGAGGGCCCCTGGATTCCTCCACAGCATTTGTTTCCAGGGATTTTGGACCCTCCCTGGCACTGGCTCTTGCTCGATTTAGCATTTCCACGGCACACCCCTCATCCCCCAGCAATGATGCTGGCATTCAGGCAAGGAGCCTTTCAGGCACATGTCAATTCTCCACATTGTGGAAAAGAGCCAGTTGCTATCCTACCTTTCCCCTCCTGGCCAGAAGCTGGCAGAGGCTCATCCTTCTGCTTGCACTCATCAGTGGGCTTTCTTGGGGCCTTGCAGAGAGTCCCTGGGTGGTGCTTTATGGGCACACTCCAGTTCATACTGAAACCATGATCTTTATTTCACATGGCATCACACTTGCCATGCCATGAACCTTCCACTGATCTGTATGGGCGGCAGTAGCCCATCAGATTGCTCTGGTGTGATTTACTGGTTTATCAGTTCCTGCAGCTCACCCCAGCACTGGTCCAGGTGTTCCCCAGGTGACACCATCTCGGGGCAGCATTCTTGTCACACTAGCACCAGCAAATGTCACTGCACCTGAGCTCCCTCACTCTGAGGCTATGCATCTTTACTCGCTAGCTGCCTGCAGTTGACCTAAGGGTGGTCATTCACGCCACCAGCCCACCCTGTACCGTGTCTCTGTGCAGAGGAGGAGTTAGGAACAGGGCAGTTGTTACTACACGCAGAGTAATTGATAAACTAAACGCAAATGCCATCTCCTGGCAGTGAAGCCAGTTGCTGCCTCTGTAAAGAAGATGGTCGAACTGCAGGGTAGCAGCCTCACCCCCTCTCTAGAAAAGGTCTGTTGCCTCAGTCCAGATTTTGCTGGGGGGTTTCTGGTCTTGGTGGCACTGCCAGTTGGGGTACGGTGCCAACAGCCCCAGTCATAATGGCTGTCTCTTGTCCTCTTGCCATGCACTTGCAAAGTGCCTGGCCCCACTGTCTCAGTGAGCTCCCAGTATGTACTGGGCTGCTGCTGTTGGAGTTCCTGAAGCCTTCCGTGCTTAGGAGAGCAGTGATGTGTGACTGCAGGGAAGCGAGAGCTGAGCTTGTGTCACACCCTACACTTTCCACAAGCTCTTAGCAGTGAATTTGCACATATGTAGTGTTCAGTGACATTACGAACTGCAGAGATGTTTTCAGACACCTTTAGCAAACACAGAGCTGTAAGAGGCCATCATTTCAGATTATAATTAGACACCGAGGAGGCAAAGAAGGCGACTTTTGTGTGCACAAAACTTCTCCAAGGAGAAGACCTATATTTTTGCACTTGTATTTATATAAATGTGTGCAAATGGTGCAAATAGCTATAGCTGCAGGAGAGGAACCTAAATAAATACCTACTCACTCAAGGGTATCAGTCAGTTTATTAAATTTAGCTGATATTTGCTTCCAGGCAGAAGGATACACTTTTAGTAGTTTCCAGTTACCAAGTCTCCCTTAGACATTTCATGAGCAGCTTCCAACATGTCCCCTTGATAGCTGCATTCACCCACTTCTGGAAGTGGACAGGGCTGAAGCACAAACCTTTCTGCTGCACCAATTCAGTCTCAAGCATATACTGGAGATCAGACATCCCCCTTGCTCTGTTTGCTGTGAGCCCTTCCAACAGCTGCACTGGTGCAAAGCCGTGGTCTGTAATTACCACAACACTTTATAATGACAAATACCAAGAGCATTTCTGATTCTTTACACTGTTATGCCATGACTTTCTGTGCTTCTAGATAGAAAAAGACCACTTGGGATCCTTGCTTTGATGACTCAAGCCAGGCTCACCTTGTTCCCACAAATGCACATCCATACAACCCAGCAGTTGCTCCCCTGAACTGTACAGGAATGCAGGCAAATCCCTTATCACCAACACTGGCATCAGCCTGTTACAGACTTGAGGGTGAAACATGGTTTCATTCCTCAGGGCTCCTGACCTGGCCTTTATCTGTGCCTTAACAAAGGAAAAAGAAAGAAAATGCCAGACTCAGCTTAAATGGAGAAGAAATAATTGCCCTGTAAATACAGATTTGTCTCCAGCCTTTTTATTTATACAAGGATTCAAAGAACATATTTCAACTTTAGATAAACAGTGCAAGAGAGTTACAAGTACCTTGGTAACAGAAAGAAATAGATAACTGTCCAGCTATGCTGATAAGTGAAATAATTCTTACTCCTGCAGATAGAAATGCATCTGTTTAAAGCAAAGGTGGACTTTAGATATTCTACTATACCTTAGCCCCTACCAAGCCCACCGGAAAACAACAGGCAGCTTGTCATCTGTAATTGAGAAGTAGCTGTGCTCTCAGAGCCTTCTGGGACCCTCACCATTGTTTATAACATACATGTTATGGCACAAAGAGCAGGCTGAAAGACAGAGACACTAAGAAATCCACCATCTGTGGTTCTCCCCTTTCCAGGGTTGGGGCCTTTTAAGTATTTTTTTCCTACACCACTACTCCCTCCACGCCCCTGTCAAGCATGAGGCCTTTTCAGACCAGAACACCATGGATCACCATCTTGATAACACTGAAGTAGATGTTTCTCCCCAGCCATCCCAGTTCCTCAGAGACCCTCTCCTACAGCCAACCCAGGGCAGCCACCAGCCACGGGGCTGGGGAGATGTGTCACAGTGTTTTCCAGCAGGCAGTAGCCCAGGAAATGTCATTTATAAGCACTGAAAAGCCCCAGGTTCTGTGCCAGCCTGACCACAGGCTCGGGGCTTGTCTGGACCTGGGTTGATTTCAGCTTGTTCAGCCGCACCAGTGGTTGTTTAGTCAGAAGTAACTACGGTTTGCTTTAGTTTAGAGGGATACCCAGCTGATATCCTGGGGAAGGTGGCATGGCCAAACACGACCCCAGGCCACTTAATGGCAGCAGCTGGGGAAACCACTTCAGGGCAAGAGACAACAAAAAAAACTGAGTAACCAGGGACCAACAAAAAGCATCAGTGTAGGCTGACCATGGACAGATAGAAAAATCAATCCCAGCGGATGCAGGGCCGAGGAGGAAGCGTCACCACCACCATCGTCTCTTGGCACAGAGGGGGCCGAGCTCCTCTGTGCCCTCGCCTGCTGGCCCAGACCTCAGGCTGCTGCCCAGGTCTCAGCCTAGCTGAGCTTCTGGATGGTGGAAGCTGCCACTCTCAGGGTCAGGAGGGATGTGGAAGTGGGAGCTCAACCCCAGCCCAGGGGTGAAGGCATCAGGAAGGGTTTCCCCTGCATAATGATTTTACTGTTTCTCTGAGGTTTTGCCTTATCAATTTGCACTACCAGTTTTTTTTCTTGTAACAGAACCACTAGTTTGGGCTATTAAATTGTTAAAATATTAACTGGATAATCAGTAAATTCCTGGCTTCACATTTAAGACGTGAAGGGACCCATAAGAAGCTTTTGAGGATAACAGGCAGACAGCAAAAACTAATTGCACAGAAATGGAAGTGACTTTCAAGCTCCCATTCTGCAAAGCAAAACACTGACTTCGGCATCCATGTGTTAAAACTCCAACCTCCAACTGTGTTTTGAAGAGGGTACAATGTTTTAAATCTTCCTCCCTTGCCCTGGCTTTTTTTTTTAATTTGCTTTGGATATAAACCTTCTGCAGGATTGGTTGTGGGGATTGTTGTGACTAAAGGTTAAATTTGTATTTGCAATTCTGATTAAAAAAATTAAGAAGAAAAGATAGGAACTCTTCAGAACAGTAAAAATCATATGAATTTGCCCTATGTCTAGGAGTAAATAAACCTAGACAAAACCACAACTTACATTTATCCTCTCCAGGGTTCTGATGGGTCTAGTGGCACTGTCTGTCCTTCAGCCATTGTCCAGCATCCCGGTGCTCATTTCTGACACCCTACGAGATCAGGTATGATTTGCCTTACACGAAGGTGAGGCCAAGGCAGAAAGGATGCGCAGTCAGTGACATTAATCATTGTGACTTGGAGAGGCTGGTCAAAGCTGGCCTAAAATCTCTGCCTAGTTTGAAGCACCCTCAGTGCCACCACTGAACCCCAAGTGGGATCCCTGCCCCAGGGAGGGCAGGAAACGAGCACCTTGTACTGGCTTTCAGCATTACCTTGGTCATGTCCTCATCTTTCCCTAAACTGCATACTTTAGAAACTGCTAATGTTAAAAATTAGGGATTTTTTCCCTTTCTTAGAAAACAGCCAAACCCCAACCCCATAATGTTTGCTCAGGCCAAGGGCACATCTCCTCTGGCAAGACAGAGAAGAAATGCTCAAATGCTGCGCAGACCAGTAAAGCAAGAGACAGGCCCAGCTCTGCCCTCCCTCTCACCCCAATACAAACCCATCTGAAGCTCAAACCCAACCCCTGCGTGTGCTCTTGGCCCAAGCAGTCGCAGTGACTGTGTTGTATCTAACATGTGCTACACCTACGCCTCCAGCCCACGCTTGTTGCTCATCAGGCACAGAAGCCTCTGGAAGCCCCAAACACACAGCCCTAACAAGCACAGACACTCCTACAGCTATGTGAGGACATTTAAAACTTCACTCACCACCCTCAGTCTCAAAACCTGGCAGAAAGCCCACCCCACCAGGCAATTTGGAGTTAGGGCAGCTGCCCACATCACCCAAAGGCTGGTGAGTGGTGGAATAGGGCAGCAAAGGGTGAGCCTTGGCCCTTCCCTGAGCCAAAACGGAGCTGCCAGCGGGTGTCTGACCCACTGGCCCAGCCCGTGCCTGCAGTGGTTAGGGAAGGTGTATTGGATGATGGGGAAGGAACAGCAAAAGTGGGAATCCATTAAAAACCTACAATGCAACTGGAACAAACACCAAAGGTAAAAAGGAATCCCAAACAAAATGTGTCCTGTCCTCACATTCCCCCTGGTAGGTGCTGCGTTGAGCCAGGGCTCTGGGTAGGGACACAGAGCCCATGGTGATTCCCACCAACCCCTCACTGCCCTAAGGCTTGAAGGGGTATAACCGGTCCCAAAGCTCCAGTTAGCAAAACATCCCCGGTCTCTCTTATTACCAAGGAAAAAAACAGATTCCTGACCATGGCTGGGACCAGAGAACGAGGAGGCAGCACACCTGTCTGCCACACAGAGAATCCCACTGTGCACATTTGCATCTCTCTGTTACCTATGATGGTACTGCACTGCAGGTAGAAATTGGACCATTGTTACTTGGGTAAAAAATGGCTTTCCAACTAGCATGCAAAGAAAAAGTACCCCAAACCCCAACCCCTAACACTCATTCCCAGTCACTTAGATGTAGGAAACCTACATTTCAAATTGTCGTCAGCTACAAGCTCTAGTCAAGAAACCCACTGGTGACCTTTCCAAAGAAAAAGGGAGTTCTGCATTTTTGGGTCCAACAGCCACTGCCAAACTCCTTCAGTTCAACCCACCAAACCTGCTCACGCTCCTACGTACACCACTGGAAGTGAAGGGCCATCTCTGCCCACCTAGGAAGCACAGAGAAGAACCTGAAAGAGCCCCTGAATGCAGCACGTGAGCTGTGCCAAGGATCCCAGTCTCTCCGCATTAGGAGTCGGCGTTGCCCGTGGCACTGTGGCGCTGGTGGCAGCGGCGCTCCTGCCTGCGGCTGGGGAACAAGGGCAGGGCAATTGCATATTCCACTGGAGGCAGCAGGACAGCTGCCCTCGGAGGGGTTGGCCAAGTTCCCCTGGAGCCCTCTGCAAAGGCTTGTTTCAGCCCCAAGAGCCAGTTTGTGGCAATAACAAAAATAAAACAGTGAGGTACGGAAAGAAGGGCCCAGCATTGGGGAAAGACCAAGAAAGAAGAAAACAGCTCGAGCACTGCCAGAAATAGCAAACAACTGAAACCTTTTGAAACCTTTTTCTCCTCCCTTTTTTTGTTTTTTTTTCTTTTTTTTTTTGCCAAGGTGAATTAAATATGTCCTTTGGTTGGTTGGTTGGTTTTGGTAAAGTGAAGCCCTCAGCCACAGTCTGTTTCCTGGCTGTGCCAGTGAGTTACCGCCACAAGTGCTGCGCGGCGATGACAGCCACTGAGAGGAGGAGGAGGAGGGAGGCAGAAGGCAAAGATCTGCTGCTGGCCCCATTGACGCCGTGTCCAGACCGCTTAGGAATAGCGTTTGTTTCTGGCTGCCTGGTGCTGGGGCTCTTAGAAAGTCTTTTGCCACAGACGTCATCAGGACAGCTGTCCCCACTCCCAGAGCCGCTCATGTCGTCACCTGTGCAGAGACAAACATGAGTGAGCACAGACTTTCCTTATGGTGTGTAAAGCTGTCTCCTTGCTGCCACCCCGGGGAGCTCTGGCCATCAGCCCTACCCTGGCCACCTCCTCCTCCTCTCTGCGTCCCTCAAGTGTGGGATACAAGCTCATACCTGACCTCCTGTTGGCTTTAATCACCTGTTGCTGCAGCAGCTGGAAAATCTGGAGCAGACAGGAGCAATGGCCCTGTCAGCAGGGCTGGCATTGGAGACAGCCCCTCAGGCTTCAGTAAGGTACTGGGAACAGCACAGCCTCCAGCCACCCCACAAAAAGTTGGCTGCACTCAAGCAGCCCCTCAGCAGCCTCAAGCCAAAAGCCTCAAGCCACAGCCCCTCTGTGCCCCCAGGGCCCAGCAGCAGCATCTGCAGAGGCACTTGTGCAGGCTGCAGAACTGCTTGGCCTCTCTTGCCTGCCTCGAACCTCTCCAGTTCTGCTACACTTACTTGTGTCTTGGAAATCCACATCATTCCCGATGTTAGCGTTGCCCAGCCGGTTTGTCATGATCTTTAGCTGCATGATTTGCTGGCGAATGGTCATATCTGGCTTGGTGATGTCCACCTCCACCTCCGGGTTGTTAATCTGGTTAGCCAAACCATCTCCCATCACTTGGGGCAGGTAACTGGGAAGGAAGGCAAAAGGTTTAGATGTTTCCCCCTCAGCTCAGCTCAGCTCAGCTCAGCTCAGCTCAGCTCAGCTCAGCTCACCTCTCCCTACAGACACCAGTGATAATCCAGCCTCTGTGGACCCCAGAGATGCTGCAGTCAGTGCCACTGACTTTTGGAACAGCCTCTGTAGCTGGTGTTTGCTGGGAGGCAGCAAGCTCTCTGGATGGCCGAGCCATGCTGCCACGGCCACACCCCAGCAGAGGGGTCTCAGCTTGCAGGAGGTGGCTGGGTTGCTCTCAGGCTGGTACCAATGGGCCCATAGTGACAAAAAAACCCTCCGTCCACATGGGAGGCTGAGGAGCACTTTAATCTCTGCTTGGTTAGATCCTGTGGGGACTGACACCCTGGGACCACAGAATGGCCTCAGCCCAGTTTGACCAGACAGGCTCCCAGGAAAGCTTTAGTTAGTTGGGAGCTGTCAACCAGAGCTGCACTGCTGGCTTCTGCAGGGCCCTGATCCTCCTGCTCCTGCAGATCTGTGACACTGCTGGCAACAATGTGAAATATGGAAGAGCTGAAGATGTTCACTTCAGGCTGGCAAAGCCAAGCCCAAGAAAGAGGTCTGCAGAGAGAAGAGGAGAAAGGTGCATGTCCAGGAGCTGCCCATCTCCCCTCAGCCATCCTTTAAACTTGGCTAGAGTAGGAACTGTTTCTGCAGCTGTTTGACATTAACTACGTGTCCCCTCTCAGAGGGAACAGCATTTCAGAGCAGGTATGGATAGTGTATGCAATCCGTACCATGTAGCAGGTATGGGACCTGTACGCAATTCTCTGCAGTAGCTCTGGAGCTTGTGAGGTAAATCCAGTCCTGCTGCCTTCTGAGTGCATGTGGAATTGCAAAACTGCTTCCTTAGTAGAAAACTACACAGTTATTTCATGGTGAGTGCATTTCAGTGCTTAACCCTCAACACACAGCAAAATGACACCAGGCTTGACATTCCCAAGTGCCAGCTTTTCCAGAAATGCAGCATTGCTATGGACAGGGACACACTGCTCACTCTGAACAAGTGGGGCTGGCTGCAATGATGTGGAAGTGCCTTCCTCTCACCCCAGACTGGTGCTGTCCCGGCACTGTGACCCACTCCATACCTGCCCTTGGTCATCCCGTTCCAACACTTGTCATCTGATGCTGAGCTGGCCATTACTTTTTTGCTGCACAGGCTGCTGGGCAGGGTGATCCAGTATGTCTTGAGAGCTGTCAGATTCCCTTTGGCATCTAAAACCTGTAAGCAAATGGGATGCTCAGGGCCACAAGAGCTCTGGGGTGCCCCAGGGCTGAGAAAAGTACAAAGATTCTGTCTATATTTTGTTTTACCATCACAAAACCTGGTTTTATGCAAACAAGGATGTATCAAATCTTCCCTTAAAGACCAGCCATCAACCCAAGTGCCCAAGGCTAAAGGTTACATGCCAAGGACTGTTCCAGTACCACAAGATCACTCAAGAGAAGACCATCAGACTAAGAGCCTCTTCAGGTAAGTCTGGCACCAAATCCCTGCGAAATTGGTTATCAGCAATAACCCCCAAACCTGTGCAGAGGCAACAACACCAGGTCTGCTTGGGTCACAGCAGCACTCCATGATCTGATCTTGAGACGTGCAGCTGAGCAGCCCCCAGAGCAGTGTGACCTGACCTGCAGGACCCAGGGCTGTGCACCCCTGCCCTGGACACCAGCTCCAGACACAAACCCACCAGCATCTCCAGTGCTTGTGCAGAGGATTTGGCTTCCAATGTCACCTTCCCCCGTCTCTTCTTGTCCTCACTACTGGAGCTTTTTGTGCTGATTTTGGGATTTCCACAGCCTTGGAATACCTGAAAAACAAACCAAACTTTCTATCCCATGTTTTGATGCTATTCCTTTAATTATTTAATGCTCCACAGTTACGGGGTTTTTTCTTCTGAAGTGTATTTATCCCTCCTATTGCCAAGATTCTGAGATTCTGGCTTAGTTTCTAGTGTCAGATGTGTTTTCCCCACATCGTAACTGGTTTTGGTTACTGCTATCAAGCAAAATATTCAGCAGTAACACATGTTTTTGGGTGAGGTGCCAATATTGGTATTAAATTATTTATAGCAATAGAAAATAAAATCCTGGGAAGAACAAGATGGGCGTTGCTCACACTCATTACAGTGGTGTGTGCATCAAGACTACAGAGCATGGGAGCTTCACTGATGGGCAACAGACTGACATGGGACTATCCCTGTGACTCCTGCAATCAGCATCCACACTTGGGAAATCAATGTGCTTCCAACCAGGGCAGTGCAAGGACAGCAGATGTGCCACAATCTGTCAGGTTGGATGTTTCACGTGCAAATGAGGCAGCAGAACTGCTTTGTCCATTACCTTCAGGTACCTCCTATCATCCTAACTACCTGCCCAGGTGAGCTTTGTAGCCAAAGGGCAGCAGAAGCACTCGCAAAGTATGAATCCTCAGACCTGGTCTCTACGACAAGACGAAGGCTGTCCTGGAAACTCGTGCTTCTCCCAGTCTCTGCATCACCAGTCCAGGCAGCAATACCTCTGCTGCAGATCACCAGGCCTGGGCAGCTGAGCCTCTCTGGTGGCAGGAGTGCTCAGAGAGCCAGGCTGCACAAAGCACCAGAGGTCAGGAGGGACTCTGCACTGTCAGTCTGAGTCAGAGAAAGCCAGCCTTTACAAAGGATGCCATCTGATTTGATAAGAGGGCTCCAAGCTTGTTGTGGCTGCCAGGTGCTGTCAGAAGCTATTGATAAAAGTGACTTTTCCTGGTGTCCCCTTAAAGCAGAGGAGTCGGGACCGCAGACAGGAGCTCTGCTGACACAGCTCTGGCTGAATGCGCTGGCTTGTGGATTCTGACAGCGAAGTCCTAACCTAGCCAAGAGTCCCTTGTCGGTGTGTCTGAGGGACATTCAGCCTCCAAAGGCCCCTCCTGGGGTGCTCTGTCCCACTGACCAGATGGATCTGATGACTCCAGCAGTTCAGCACTGAGCCAATTTGTTCATCAGTCTCGTTTGCTCTGTGCAAAAATCCCAGCCTGAAAACTGCTTGTAGAGCATTTTCAACTTGATTCTACCAAAACAAAACCTTGGTTTCACTGCTGTATCTTAGTGGCCTATTGCTGCTGTTGGCAGATGGCCTCTTCTAGGAGATAAAAGTCTGGGGAGGTGTCCAGGACAGTGGCTCCTAGAGCAGCTCCAGCACAGTGTGCTAACAAGAGAAGAACCTCTTGAGAGCCCAAACACTTCAGGTGAGAAATGCAAATTACTGCTGGAGGAAACACAACTCCAGCAGACTGAGGGGGTCGAGAGTCTGCTGAATAATGAGGGCAAGTAGGCATTTGCAGCCTCTGATAGCTCCTGCTGCCTGAAATCCATGAGAGCCACAGGGAGAAAGTGGAGTGTGAGGAAGCAGGGAGAGCGCTCGGTGCTGCCCTGAACACAAGGCTCAGTGCTTCTTTCCAGTTTTACCCCAGATCCCTGGACAACCTGTGACTGAGGGTGGCACTGGGGCCACTCCTGGCTCCCCTCACAAAAGGCATTCAGTGTTGAGGAATACATTCCGTGCAGGTGGCTCAGGGTGCAGCTGCAGTGAGAGCTGCAGATTCAGCTCTGGTGGCCGAGCCAGGGGCTGTGAACTGCCCACCCTTTGCATAACAAAGGGCACAGGGACCTGTGGCACCAGCCAGGTGACCAGACACTGAGGGACAGGGCATACCTGGATGAGAATTTTGCATGCTTGGACTGTGAGGGGATAAAAGCCCAGGGGTTCCTTTGTTGTCCTCAGAGGCACCAGCTGGAGCTCTTTCTGTGTAACTGTGCTGTGAATAAATTGCTTTATGGAACAAGAGATCTGAGACTGCCATGAAACAGGGAAACCTGGAACCAGCAAGGAGACCTGGTCTGGCTGTGTGAGTGAGGTGTGCAGGAGTCAAGTGGGGTTGTGGCCTGGCACTCTTAGGGACTGCAGTTCCAGCAGTGACTGGTGGTGGGCTGGCCAGACTGGGAGGTTACCTTAACAACAGTGCCCTTGGCCTGGGTCCTGTTTAAAGCCTTCAGCTGCAGCCCAACCTGGTGTCCTCGGCTCTGAGAGAGGAGATGGCCAGGACTGGCCTGGGACAGTCCTGAACTCAGCTGACAACAGCATCCTTCATCTGATGGCTTTGCCATGCTCAAAAACAGAGCTCAGAGCCTTTGCATCTCCTGCCCTCTGCTATCTGTCCCACGAGCAGAGTGCTCCGTTCACCTGGTCACCAGGGCATACTGAGAAGCTTATCAAACATGTCTGTTGCTCCAATCAAACACCAGTTAAGATATTTATCCCTTTTCATTTCACCAGGTTTACTGTATTGCCCGTGGAAACACCTTTCTTTGCACATGATGCTATGTTTTCCCACACCATGGATTTGCTTTTATGTGGAAACTCTCAGTCTCACCTAACAAGGGAAGAAAGAACATGGCCTTTCATGTCAGAAAAGAAACCTAACCCAGTACTTGGATGCATGCTGCTATTAGTGCTTTGATGTGTGCCAGTGAATTCCTGTTTGCCAAGCAATACTTCTGGCCCTTCCCTTATCCAAAACCCAGTTAGAACCTGTCCCACTTCTCTCATCTACATCTCTGCCCTAACTGTGGGATAGCTGCAGGACCTGAGGAGTGTCTGGCCAAAAAGCAGGAGCCCTGGAGGGCTGCTTTTGTTCCCAAAGCTTCTCTTACCTGCAGCAACAGAGGTGATTGTGGTTAAGTGGATAAATATACTAAAAATAGAACACCAACAAGACACCTTCACGATACACACTTCTTGGAAGACAGGTGAGCCTCAGGAGGGCCTGGTTTGTACTCTCCAGATGGACTGCCAGATTGCAGCTCTGTCCCATGGTACAGCCTGATAGCCCAGTGTTTCCACTGCAGAACATCCCCTCGAGGCAGGTTAAAGCAGCTGCCTCCTGTCACTGGGGGCTGTGCACTTTGTGTAAATGCCTCAGCTCAGCCAAAACATCTCAAAACTCTTCAGCACAGAGGCCCCTGACAGCAAATGGCACATGGCCTCCCCCCGTCACTGTGTATGCAGTCCCACCTCCTGTGCCTGTACCCAAAGAAGGCTGGCTGGATGTGGCAGGGAGCAGTATTTGGAAACACCTGCAAATGTTTTTGCCTGTGTCGGGTGGTAGGAAACCAAGGTAATTTATCATTCAAACAGTGGGCATTTGCTCTCTTTCACTTGTCATCTCCCCCAGTTCAGCTGAATAGTGAGCACAAAAGGGCATTTGGTGCTGGCAGTTGCACATGATGTGTCCTCAGGCAGGCCCAGACACACTCTCCTACCTTGCTCGTGATTGAATCTTTGTTTTCTTGCAAGTTAGAAATGGCTTCAGCGATCCTCATGTGGATGGTCCCTATGACAGTGTCCACGTTGTAGGGTCCGTCGATCCGATCGGCCACCCCGATCAGGGAATCTGGGGGAACAAGGCAGGGACAGCTCTCAGCATCACTCTGGGCTCACCAAGGTAAAGATCATGCTCATGCTGGCTGTGAGAAGCTGCTGGGCCCTTGGCAGGTCTCCTTGTTGGGAAACACCTCTCCATTTTCACTACTGCCCAGCTGCATGCTTGTTTTCCTCCCTTTATGTAAGTAAAGCCACTCTCTGTGGCAGAGGAAGCTCCTGCAAATGGTAAATGCACTTTGGGTAGAGTGTTCACCCAAAACAACCAGCATTTCCTGGGGTGGTGCAGAATTATTAAGAAACACACAGAAATACTTGGCCCTCACCCTCCTAACTCAGTGCACGTTTTCAGCAAAGCACTGCAGCCAGCAGGAAGTGGGAGAGTTGGGATCAGTAAGGTGCCAGAGGTAGTGGATGTGGGAAATAGCTTCTGTGGCAGTGAAAGGGTGAGAAAAGGAGTAATTCTTCTCACCTTCACCTCTGGAAGGACAACAGCCAGGGAAATATTAGGCTATACAGGTACAGTATGCCCACAACTAACTGGCAAACAGGACAGGGGGTGACTGAGGGCTGCCTCTTCCTCTCAGCTCCTCCTGCAAATCTCTGATGTCCAAGCACTCCTGCCTGGCCTGGAAGTTCCTGCTTGGATGGCTGCTTTGGGACTGTGCTTGGCTTACAAAGAATTGCCAATCTCTGCCTACCTCCAGAGACAATTCTCAACACTCCAGCTGGGTCTAGGAGGGACAGCCTATATGCCCTCAATATAAGGGGGTAAATTTTGTTAACTTTTTCTGTATTCTGGGAAATAAAATCTCCTGTAACACCAAAGAGCTTGCAGTTTAATTTTGCTGCCACTCGGGGGTTGTGGTGTCATCTTTGAGACAGTATATTTCAGACAAATAGTGCCTTGCAGAGGCACTAATCTTGGGATACAGATATTTAAATCAGAGGTTGCCCCCCCAAATAGTGATAAATTATATTTGAGCCACTTACTATAAAAATCTCCCTTGATTTGACCTGCCCTAATATGTCAAACTGAAAGAGTAACTCTGTATTTAGTGTAACAAAATCATCTCTGGCTACACAGAAGGGCCTGGAGAAGGGTGAAGGAAGGACATCACAGTGAACTGCTGCCTTTGACTCCATGATTTGCTCCCATCCTCGATCAATTTGTGACCTCTGACACTGAAATCTACAACTGCAATTTGAAAGAAGCTCCAATTTCCTCCTAGCTGTCACCCCTTGGCAGTGTCTCCTGGGAAGAGGAAGCCAGAACAAATGCAAAATGCACACGGAATTGCTTCTCTGTCAATCAAGGAAAGCTGTACAGTGATGTTTCAGGAAACAGACTGTCATCCGCCAGGACAGAGTGACAGGAACAGGTGGCTGCCTCTGGTCAGAAAGGCCAAAGGG
Source organism: Erpornis zantholeuca (assembly GCA_013400515.1). Classification (NCBI taxonomy): domain Eukaryota; kingdom Metazoa; phylum Chordata; class Aves; order Passeriformes; family Timaliidae; genus Erpornis; species Erpornis zantholeuca. Next base: position 935,277 of record VZTN01004277.1, read on the forward strand.
CCAATGAACCCCTGGGAAAGGGACGATTCCTCCCCCTCCTTTGCAGCAGCCTCCCAGTTGCTCCCACAGGGAGCATTTCCAGTTAGGTGTGGCACAGCTGGCCTGGGCACCTCTCCAGGCAGAGCCCTGGCCTTGCTGTGCTGTGCTTCCGTGCCCATTCTGCAGTGTCCCTCGAGAGGCAGGTGACACTCCTCCAACTCCAGCGAGGCTTTTGTTGTTAATGCCAACCCTGAGCCAGCCTGTGGGGCTGCAGCTGGGAGGTGAGCTGGCAGCTCTGCTGGCCAGGCAGTGGCTGCCAAGGCAGGGAAATTAAAGCCAGGCCCAAGGTCATCTCCTCTGGTGCCTGCCCTCCGTGAGCCCAGACAAACACCAAGGCTCCCTCAGGTCTCAGAGCACTCCAGCTGTGCATGTACATGAGGGAGGGAGAGAGGAGCTTGCTGAGTGATGCTGTGTGGGCACAAGGAGGACTGAGAGCTTTACCACTGCACCTCCCACCATCCTCTTTACTCGCCGAACACAGCTTCAGAGAGTTCAAACCTGTGCTGCAGCAGAAAAAGGCCATCTTACCCATCAGGTACTTCCACTCGGTGTTGAGGTCTGCCTGGTTGGCCAGGCAGCCCTTCACGACATTCAGGCAGTAGTTGTTGCACGGCCTCACGCTGGACATGCCCCGGCAGTGCGGGCAGTACATCAGCTTCATGATGGCACGGGTGCACTCGTGGCTGAGGGACACCTGGGGAGACAGGCCAGAGTCAGGCACAGACTGCTCAGGGGGACATGTGGGTGAACTTCCCCCTTCCCTGGGGTGAAGGAGCTTGCTGTGATCTGAGAGGCAGCATGGCCCCATGAGTACATGGACCAGGAAAAGCCACTTCCCCTCTTGCTGCCCCTCCTTCCCCCCACTCTTCCTCAGGGGTCACTCCTGTTGGAGGTACAGGACCTCTGGGGCAGCTGCCAGTTCCCCAGGCTGTGTTTGAACCCAGGCTTCTGCAAAAAACCTGTATGTGAGCACTATCCCCTTCCAGCCAGGTCTGATGGCCACAAGGACAGCTCGGGCTGTCCACCAGCTGTAACCCGGACCCTGAAATGGTGCATGTGTGCCCCTGGAGCCTCTGCCATCCGTGCCACCACCATGTCTCTTCAGCAAGGGCCTGCTGCCACTGTCCTGCAGACACAGGTGTCCCACACAAACTGCACCTCCAGCTTCCCTGGGGGGATGCACAGTGGGGCCCTGGACACAGAACCTTCCCAGCTGGCATCTTTGGAAAGGAGAATAATCTTGGGGGAAGACTCGCATTATTCAAAAGTGATGGGAAATTGAGAGCACTTGACACTGGAAGTGATTGCTCTCTGTGAGCACTTCAGGAACCGCAGGCAGCTGGCGACTGGGGCCAAGCCACACCGTGCCAGCAGCTCACAGGCCCTGCACATGCAGCTGGTGCTTTGCAGAGTTGACTCTGGAGGTGGCTTTGCCACCTTTAATTAAACCACCCTGGTCCTGCAAGCACAGGGCCAGTGCAGGTGCAGAGCCCAGAGAGCACAGCCACAGCCTCAGCAGCACATCAGTGTCCCCCCAGCACATCAGCCACGGGCCAGTGTCCCCCAGCTTGCCGTGGGCAAGGGCTGACAGTGCACTGAGGGGTGAATAACAGCCTGGCAGACCCTGCAGGGATGTTGTGGTACAGGCAGAGCTCCATGTTCCTGTCTTGTTGCTAAAGTGTCTCTTCTTTTGTGGTCTTTTTCCATCTTTGCTCAGATCCATTTGCAATTCCCTTGTAAATCTTTTAAAATAATTTACAAAAGAAAAAAATGAATGTCTGTATGAAGTCTCCCTTGGTTCCAGGTACTTGATACTATTAAGAATCCCAGAGGGGAGAAAAGTGATAGAAGAGGCAAATTGTGAAAGGAAAAATCTCTGGGTCTCCAGATGCAGCTGCAATGCTGAGAACTCTCTTTACTACTTGTGAAAAATACTTTGAACATGGCCTTCTGGGGGACTCCAGAAAGATTCAGTTCTGAGGTACCCTTGGAAGAGTGTGAACATGCTGAGCCCAGTATCAGAGGTTGTGAGAGAAAATCCCTAAGCTTCACCCCTCCTGAAACTGTGTGGTAGCACAGTAAACCTTGGAAAACAGATGCTGGATGGTGCTGAGGCTTCACTGGCCAGGAACACACTAAAAAAACCTTGTGAGAACCTTCTTCAGAATAAGGACAAACATTTTTAAGTTCTGGAGAGAGAACCCAAACAGAGCCTGCTTCCCTGCCCTGGCAGCCCAAAGAAGCCCTGAGATGAGTGTGGATAAACCTGTGTCCCAGCAGGGCCAAAGGGGCCGAGCCTGGCAGGAAGCCCCCCCAAACCAGAGCTTCCCTCAGCTTCCTGGGCCAGCTTTGGGTCCCTGTCCTCGGACAGCTCCTGCAGGCAGAGCCTGGCTGCCATGTGCCTCTGCCACCAGGAGATGGAGGCTCCGTCCTGCTGCACCACACGGATGCCGCATGCTTATCTCGGGAGAAACCGTGAAGTCTGTCTCCTGCCTCAGCAATGCAACAAAGCACAGGGACAGGCAAACAAAAGAGTCGTTTATTTTTCATCTTGGGCCTTAAATAACCATGGATGAATAGTGACTGAAAAGACAGGAGGCAAGACCATGGTGCATGCTAACCCAGGCTGTAGCTCCAGAGCACTCACACAAAAAGCAAGGATGCAGATAGGAAGAGAGGGCAAGAGCTGTGACCTCCCTTTCCCCAGGCAGAGCAACCACAAACATGGATTATATGGTGACACTCACGACCCAGTCTTGTAGCCGGCACAGGCCATCAGCTCCTGAACACAACTTGGTCCCTGTGCTTTACTGGCACAGCCCACCACTGCTCATCCTGGCTTATCCAGCTGTGGCCATAGAGTACTGTCACCTCCCACTGCACAGACTGGGACCTGCAGCACAGGTGAGTCCTGAAACATGGGACCTTCCACAGCAATGGTGGCAACCAAGGAGTAGGCAGATCATTTGCCTTTACCCACACACATCCCTGGTTGCACTGCGCAGACTTTTGGAGTGGAGGGAGCTGAAATGCTCTGGAAAACAGCACCCCTGAGGCGGTGTAGGCCGGCTCCCCCAGGCAGAGAGGACAGCCACCAGAAGCAAGGACACAAAGTTACTGATACCCTGCCAGAGCCCATGGGAGTCACTGAAAGAGGCAAGACTCAGAGATTGGCTCAGAAAAACATCTCCAAGATGCTTAAAGTACACTGTAAACGCAGCCCTGCACCGCAGCTATGCAGGAGACCACAGCGATCCCTATTTCAGTGAAGCTTGTGACAGGGCATTCACAAGTCCTGCTGCTTGCAGAACTCATTCTGGCCTCAGCATTTACTCTCAGCCCTCCCTCACCCACAAGAGAGTGACTGTGCAGGGCCACCCGTGGCTGGCCACCACGCAGAGCTGCAGAGGGGCAGTGCTTGCTCCTTGCACCTGCTCCATGTGCCCTCTGGCACAGCTGCCAGGGGCCCCGTGCTGCAGAGGGCTGCCTTCCATCCTCCTGCCCATGCCACTGCCACCAGCCACACTGTGCATCACCAGCCACACTGTCACCAGCTACACTGCTTGTCACTAGCCACACTGTCACCAGCTACCCTGCCTGTCACCAGCCACACTGCCTGTCACCAGCTACACTGCCTGTCACCAGCCACAGTGTCACCAGCTACACTGCTTCTCACTAGCCACACTGTCACCAGCCACACTGCCTGTCACCAGCCACACTGCCTGTCACCAGCTACACTGCCTGTCACCAGCCACAGTGTCACCAGCTACACTGCTTGTCACTAGCCACACTGCCTGTCACCAGCCACACTGCCTGTCACCAGCTATACTGCCTGTCACCAGCTACACTGTCACCAGCTACACTGCCTGTCACCAGCCACACTGCTTGTCACCAGCTACACTGTCACCAGCCACACTGCCTGTCACCAGCTACACTGTCACCAGCTACACTGTCATCAGCTACACTGCCTGTCACCAGTCACACTGCCTGTCACTAGCCACAGTGCCCATCACCAGCCACACCGCCTGTGTCCATGCCCGTGCAGCTCCTTCAGGATGCTGCCACCTGCTTTGGGACAGTGGGTGCAGGCAACAATGGCACCTGAGGCTCAGTTTCAACTCCTGAGAGCGTGGGGGGAAAGATCAGTACTTCTGCACCTCAGTAAGAAACATTTCTGGATGCCAGAGGGAGCTGTGTGTGCACTGGCAGTCTTCACTCTTGCAAGGTGGCTTTTTCTCCTGCAGGGCAGTGGAGTGTCCCTCTGCCCCAGGAGTGGGGTGCCTGGCCCCCACTCCCTGCCCCACAGCCTCTCCTCTGAACACAAGCAGGCCCATCACCAGCCATTGCTCTGTTGAATGTGGCAGGTGCCAAGTGTTCAACCTAATCTCTTGGCAGAAAGGATAAATACTGATTTTTGCAGGTGCATGACACCAGGCTCCACTCCCTTTCCCCAGAGAACGACTCCAACCTCTCCTGTTGGCAGCAGCAGCCCTTTGACACAGGCAGGCTGCAGAGGTGAACTGAGAAAAGAAGCGTAAGAGAGCAGGAAGAGGAATCACACTGAATATTTTCTCTGTGTTTTGCTTGCCCATAGTTCAGTTTCTTACTGTTCTACTCAGCTCCACACACGGCAGAAGAGAGTGACAGCTTGGGGCTAACAGAACCCCTCCCAGCCCTGATCCTGCACCATCCCTCTGGGGAACTTGCAACATATTAAGGAACAGAGTCTTTCAAACATCTCTGAGTCCTCATGGATTAGCTTGCTGAAGTTAGCTTCCAGGCTTTTTCATCGATGCTGTATCCACACACCACTGGGGAATCCCAGTCCCAGTTAGGAGGGGCTCAGCTTCCCTCCCAGGATATGGATCCCACAACAGAAGCAGGGGAGCGCTGCAGCTGTCCTGCCTGCTCACCTCTGGGGCACAGCCAGAGTGGCAGTGGCAGTGGCACCGGGGAGAGGAGCTCCTTGAGTTGGAGCTATGGGGACACACACCCTCTCTCCCTGGCAGCTCCTTCCAGATTAACTCCCTTGGTGGGAGTGAGGCAGTTCCTCTAGGCTGGCAAAGGCAAGACTGACCTCTGCCTGCACACTGAGACATCTTCACCTCCTAGTGCTTCTGCTTTCACCCCTCAGCCTTCAAAGGAACCTGAAACTGAGTTACCCCCTGCCCAGAACCCAGCTAAGACCTGCACGGAGTCCCTCTGGCTTCCCAGCACAGACCTGCAACAACTGATGGATCCATGAGCAATGGCCATTCACCACAAGTGGCCTGAGGGCAGGAGCATGAAAAGTCCTGCAGATGGAGTGAAACCTGACAAAACAGCTTCATCTTTAACTGATCTGGCCCAGCATGAAGATGGTACATGACAATAATTGATTTATCTAAGTACCATCAGCCCGGCCCAGCCTGTGGTTGGTTCTCCTTTAAGGAGACTTTAGTGGCACCTATAGTCTTTTCTTAGCTCAGTGACCTAGAAACTGCATTAAGATGTCAAGAGAACATGCACAATACAGTGGAGAAGCCATTTCCCAAGAATCTGAAAAAAAAGATTATTATTATTGAGACATATGGCTTGGAGCCAGGGCATTCATTCAGTTGTCAGAGGTATAAATAAAAATGCAAAATAAAGCTAAGCTCAGCTTAAAAATACATTGACTGTACGTCACTGCTCAGCTAAAATCCACATACTCTATTCTGATCACAGTGACATCCACGGGTACAGTCCTTTGAAGTGTAAGCCCAGTGATGAAGTGATAAGGAAAAAATGTTATCTTCTAAGATACACCCAAAATAGGAGACAAACCTTATTGAGCAATAAATAATTTTAATTAAAACTACTTTACAGCTGGGGATACAGTACTAGCAATGAGGTAATGCATGGGGAACAGGTGGCTGCCTCATAAAAAGCCCCGTTCCACCACAAGCACTGACATTTCAAGGAGGCTATCAGCAGGCATTACCCTGTGACTGTGCTCGGAGCAGGAGCCCAGCTCTGTGCCTTTCCATGGCCACTCTCCAAAGCCTCACCTGCCCATGCTTTGTTGGTGGAGCCACCCAGGCAGATGTGAATTGCTGGAGGCAAGTGCTTTGCCAGAGCCAAAGACCTTTGCAGACTCTCCTGCCTCCTGCCCTGGCACTGGAGCTCATCACAGGTTCTTTGAGCTGGGATTTGCTGGGTGACTCCCTGGCACGGTGTTTGCTCAGCAACCGGCGCAGAACGGGCACGTGTGGAGATAATTTGACAGGAAATTGAGAACACATAATTCTCTATTCAGAGTGGCATTGGTTTCCTTAATTTCTCCTCCTCCTGAGCAACGTTTAAATCAATTACAGTAAAATTAATGACTTTCACAAGCCATTTGCTGAGAGGATGGGCTGGGGGATTAGTCACTAACTGGGTTCCTTGCCACCCCCCAGCCAATTTAGAAAACATTCAGTGTTAAGGGCTTCTAACAAAAAAAAAGCTCCTGCCATGTACTTTATGAATATGCTTTCCAAGCAAAGAATCACAGAAACCCGGGAGGCTTGTGGATAACAAGTCACCAACTCTCTCCCTTTGCACTTCAGGAGAGCGAAGTTACCCTTAAATATAACTTTAGAACAATTATACAGGGAGGAGAAACGACTTGTAGATGGGGAAAGCACTCAGCTCAAATGCACGAGACAGCCCTGCACAGGCACTCGAGGGCCCAGAGACACCTGAGTGCTGACAGCTCTGGGGATGGCCAGGGCTTTAGAGCCTGGAGGACACACAGCAGCACTCTGGTCACAATGGGCAAGACTACTCCAGAACAGAGGAAAAAACCTTCTTACCCTTCCTCTGTGCCTATGAAGAACAAATCAAACTTGTGATTTGCATGTTCAACCCGAGTTACCTATCTCTGCACAGCCACAGATACTCAGAGGTAACAAGAGCATGTCTTCCAGAGCCATGGAACACCTCTCCCTCAGCCCCACCATGGTCTGTTCCTTCTCCCACTGAAGCTCCTACCCAGGTTACATGCTGATTTTCCAAACAGCACCCACTGATCTGTAGACCTCTGTTTACAGTGTCAGGTTCAGTGCAAAAGAGAGGTGCAATTCCTCCTGACCCCAGACCTTGCTGAGCCTGCAACAGTGGGAGGGTTTTTACTCTTCTGAACTGGGACCTCGTTTGACAGGTCTCACAGAAGAACAGAGAGGGGCAAAGAGGAGAGGCATTTTCCATCATTACCCTAATGCCTAGTGCTTCAAAAATATTCAAAGCCTCCAAAAATACCCTGAGCTATATTGGGGCACAAAAGGACCACGGAAGTGATGATCTGACTCACACACAGCTAAAAGCTGCTATACCCTCCTCACTCCAAAAAACATTTCTTTATCCAAGTAAAATATTTCCTGAAAAGGTGTCTGGAAGGACCAAAGTGTGGGATGCAGAGAGGAAGGCCTCAGGGAACTGCAGCCGAAGAGGCACAAGTGCTGGGACCAGCTCTGTATGTCACACCCAGGAGTTACAGGGTCAAGCAGTGATCCTTCCTTTCCATCCCAGCTTCCTGAGAGTTGGAGAAAAGTTGAGCTTTAGGAAGCCACAGATATCTGGACAATCTTTCCAACAGCAGCAGCACCAAACTACTACCTGAGCAGCACAGGGTGTTTGGGCTGTGCCACTGCCCTCAGACACCTTCCAGAGGGCAGGACACTGACCCCACGGCTGGTGGCAGGGCTCCTCTGGCACCCAGAGCCTGCAGCCAAATTGCAGATGCTGCTTTTGAAGTGCTGGCTTCAAACAAAGGAAAGAAAAGAAAAAAAACAAAAGAAGAAAAGAATCATCCAACCCCAAATCCTTCCTCTTTTTGAAGCCTGGCTTAAAAGCAAATGAGAACCTGCAGCCTAGTTGCAATGTGACTGGACTCCTTGGCCTTCAGGGGCCTATAAGTACATCTGAAAGGCATTTAACACCAATAAAATAAGTTGAGCTCTTGCTGGTACTTTTCCTACTCCCCTTCTCCCCTTGCACATTCCCCCCAGGCTGCTGTGAGCCATCTGTGCCTTGCTTCCCAGGGGAAGAGTAGAAAGATTCGGGGATGGAGAGAGAGGCCTGCCTGGGTGAAACTACAGGCTGTTGCAAGTGCTGTCACACCCCCTTCCCCCCTGGATTGAGGGACAAGGGCAGGTCAGCTGATGGAGGGATGAGGCTGAGCTAGTGCTTAGCACTGCTGGTGGAAGTGTTGTTCCGTGGACTCTATTTCCTCTTAAAATCTTGCCCAAGGCAGTGTGAGGGTGGCCTGCAGGGAGCTCTCTGTGGTGTGGTGTTGGTGTTTCCAGCACTGATCAGCCACTGTCCTGTGGCTGCTCTCCCATTCTCTTCCTGGCTCTCATCTCTGAGAAGCAGTGCAGACCCAAGGTGGGCTCTGGCACCTGTGGTTTCGGTCTGGTGTGGGATTGGTTGGGGTGAAACAAAATACCTCCAGATGCATCAGATATCTGTGAAAATGTGCCTGCACTGACTCAGGTATATTTTCTCAGGTAGAAGGCCCTGCTGTCTGAATGGCCATTTGAAGCTCCAGAAGCACCAGTTAAACCCAGTGCCATCAGGCCATTCAGGTTTCCAAACCAAGGGATGCTCTGGAGCCAGCAGACAGCACAGGAAGGTCTCAGAGGCAGGCACAAGTGCTGGGCAGCTGCAGGCAGAAGCACCTACAGCTGCAGACCTCCCTGGGGCTGGGCCTCAACCATTTGTGGCACCCTCTCTTACATCCTCATGGGAATTTTAAAGGCAGGTGAGGGAAGTTCTGCCATCTGTGAAAAACCCTTTCTGGGGCAGTGTCTAAGGGAAAGCAGGTCAGCCCTTCAAGCCACAGATCAGGCTTTGTGTGCTGGGAAATGCAAGCAGGTATTCAAAGCCACTCCAATTACCCCAAATCCCTCAGCTGGAATTGTACAGTTGGGATAAAGTTGTCAGTGTGAAGAACAGCAGCTACAAAAAAAGGTCAAGCAGAGGAGCTGATCCTGCTGGGCTGGTGGTGAGGAGTGCTCCTGAGCTTCCCATGGGATGCCCAACAGCCCCCAGGAATGGGCTCAGAAAGCCAGCCTTGCTCTCTTTTAGAACAAACCAGCACTCAGAGGACAGGTTTGTGTTTCACAGGAGAGCTGGCCAGCTCTGTGATCAGGGCTATCTGCAATGTGCCATTTCATGTTAGGAAACACTTCACTTTTACAGTCTCCCTACGGAGGGACCTGCAAATATTATGATCAAAACCCAGAAGGGCTGTGATTTTTTTGCCACCTCCACGTGTGTAACTGGAAATCCAGGCTACAGCAGCTCCATGCACTGGGCAATCAGTGCCCAGTTTCTCCGGTGACAGGAGTGGGAGCTGCAGGTGTGCCCAGCCCTCGACCGGTGTGGGGGAGCTGCTGTGGGGAGCACACCCTGCTCCCTCCACCACATGGTCAGCAGCTGCCTTGTGCATGTTTATGCCAGCCCTGATGTAATTAGCACCTTGACGTGTGTTAAATGAACCAAGCTTTCCAATTTTTCAGAGTGAAACTCTAAAAGAAACAGCTGCAGGGCTGACAGAAATATGATTCTTCCAAAGTCTAATGAATTGTATAATCACTTCAGTCATTATTTTGCATCTTCCTTCCATAAAAGCACAGCCACGAGTCCTTGGAGCATGGTGAGTTTTAAGCCTCGCCAAGCCCATCATTCAAGATCCATCAAGCACGTTCCCAAACCTGCCAGGGATGAGAGGCGAGAGGGGCACAGGCACAGTGTGCTGGGGGTGGCCGTGCTGGTGGCACAGGTAGGACACAGACAGCCCCAGCACACTGCAGAGACACTCCTGCCTTCGCCTCACTGTGTTTGCTGCTGCGCTGTAGGAGGGACACAGAGCATGGACGCTGATGCCAAGTCCGTGCCCTTCATGCTCCAGCACACCAGAGCTGCTGTTAGGCCTGAGGCCAGGCAGACTGCCTGGGTCCAGCCCTGCCAGCACAGTGGCCAAATGGCCATTCTGCAGACTGAGGGGAAAAAAAACCCAATATGTAGGCTGGGGTAATTGAGACAAACTGGGGTAGCAAAACAGGGAGAAGCATGGTCCCCATCTCCCTCCAGCCAGGGGTGAGGGCACTTGGAGAGGGCAGTGACAATGGCTCCAGAGGCAGCACCCACAGCTAATTGGGAAGATCTATGTCTTTGGATTCCTGTTGAGAACCTAACTGCACTCATATATTCAAATGAGAGAGATTCACATAGATAGACAGACTGCTGTTATGTCCTCTCCCTCCAGTGGAAAATAGTGCAAGCCAACACCTGCCTATTCCACACACTCCCTGCTCTGTTCATTTAACACAGGTATTTCCAACTGGTACAATTTTCAATCTTTGGAAAACTACATTCAATTGACTTTTTAACCACCAGGTAAATATGGGAGACATATATCTACTTTCCTGCATTATTTCTTTTCTATTCAGAACACCTATGGGTTTTTATCCCTGAAGGGTTGTGATTGAAACATAATAGGGGATAGAAATACTGGAGAGTAATATGTGAAATACATAAGGATGTGTTCAAGACTGCGTGCTTCTCATCCAGCTTGATTTGAATCTACCCAAACAAATTCCAATGTTATTGCAAAATTCCCTCCCCAGCTTCATATGCAGCAGTGCTGGAAAGGAGCAGTGGTGTGTGTGGGGCAGCAGGAGCTGCTGTACCAAGGTGTTTAAAGCAAGAAGGCAGCTGATGGCAGGGTGATGATCCAGGGAGCACAGCCAGCTCAGGGAAAGGGATATTAAGCTCCTGGGTCTGCAGGGGGAATTGGGCTGACTGGAACTTAGATCTAAAATGGTTTCAGCCATGCAATCTCACATACAAACTGCCATGGACAGCTGGGCAAAATAATATGAGGCACTTCAGCAGAGGTGATACTTCCCTTTGGAAGGAAGGGCAGGTCGCAGCCCCCTTCAAGGTTGCCCAGTTGAGGGCAGGTCTTGGCAGCTGTGCCCCACACTACAAGGGCAAAAGGCAGCCAGCACAGGAGCTGCTGTAAGAAGGGTCTCTGAAGGTCAAGAGCTTATTTCAGCCTGGAGCCTCAGAGAGTGTTCACAGGAAGAGGTGTCTGAAGCACTGCAGGGTTCCCACCCTGGGCCTTCAGTCCTCCTTGCCCTCCTCCCGAGTACAGCCAGGCCTGCACAGGATCCCTGTGGCATTTTGCACCCTGTGAATTGCTGCTGAGTCTGCAGCACCACAAACCTCAAGTACAGGCACTAACCAGCTCATTTTTGGCAAGCCTCATCAGTGGTTTGCAACGACAGAAAGGAAAACCAAGAAAAAAGCCCAGCCTGCTCCAGCTGCTGCTCATACCTGGCAGCAGTGAGTGGCATCCCTGCACCCTCCCACCTCCACCCCTGCTGGTGACACCAGCACCTCTGGGACCTGCTGCTTCCTGCTGCCACCTGGAACCTCTGCAGGACACAAACCCACACATCCCTGCCATGCAAAAGCTGCACAGCTCCAAAGCCAGAGCTGGGATAACATCCAGTGACAAGGAAATAAACGTGGGGATATGAGGCTATTGCCACTCGACACTGCCATGGAACAACGCTCTCGTGACATCTATTTACGAACACTAACACTGTCTTTTCAGGATCAAGAGGAGGCCAATTTAGATAAATGCTTAATACTATTACAGAAGTGAAATCCTTTCAATGAAATAACATGTTATTTATGGCTGTGAGTACTTGCTGTTGATGGTCTCAGAAAAGATCAGCCACTGAAAGGATGGAGATGTCCCACCAAGCACATGGGACCAGAGTTCACTGCTCTTGAGATGCTTTAGCACAATGGTTTCGTAAGTGGGAGAAAAAGATTTTATCTTCATTTCATTCAGTAAAATCAATTTTATGCCTACTTCACCAGAAAAGCAACTGAAAGCTGAAAGACAGAAGTAAAATATGTCCTTTCAAACTGCGAAAAAAAGTGGGTATGAAAAATGTCTGCAATCATACAGGACATGAGGACCATACTGTCTTTGTTACATTATTGACTTGTTGGAAATGTAAAGCATGTTTAGATAAACAGTATTTTCCATATGTCTTCAGCATATTCACTTAACCATTAAAAACATTTCTAAAAATTCTATTTTTAGGACTTTTTAATTGGAATTCAGTTCCCAGACAAATGCAGCTTCACCCAGCATGTGTTCAAAAATTACTCATATGGTAAATAGGAAAGCTGCCATGTACCTTATACTAACAGAAAAGTTTAAAAAAATAAGGCTGAAATATATTGTGAAACACAGTATTGGCTAAATAAAAATGTACTGATGGCTGACTTCAACTTTCACTGGTAAAATGAAATACAGCATTTAGTGAAAAAGCTTACAAAGAAAATCATTACATTTTGTTTCAAACTCAAATGAAAATCAGCCTTAAGAACATCTACCGAGAAAAGGAAATGCAAACAACTATTAAAATCGATTATTTGAGTAAGTGTTTCTTGGTTACGTAGCTGGTGTTGCTTCACATCAATCTCCACTACCTTGGGAAAACTTAAAATTTAGAAACAAGAACCAGTGAAGATCCAGCAAAGGAAAGACTGTCATAATAACTCATTTTCTGACTGATGAGCAAAATTCATTTCAAATTACTTCCTCTTGCTGCCTTTGGAAATGGAACATTACATCTTTGCTCTCTGCGCTCTGCCTGACAGTCATGGGCGGCCAGGGCTCCCGGGCAATCAGAGGACTCTGGACACTCCTTGGCATGCACAGGGCAGCTCTGCTCACCTCCGTGGCACTGGGATGCAGGAGGCCAGCATGGACCTGTCCCTGCTGCACACAGGGCCAGCTCTGCTCCCGTCCCCACTCTGTGCAGCAGAACTGACCCAAGAGGCCTGAGCCGTGTGAGCAGCACATAACAAACCCAGCCAGGGTCACAGCTGCTGCTGTTTATCACACTGCATCTCCTTCAGGGTTTTCTGCTTGTGTTTATAAAGGGTTACCTCTCAGCCCTTACCATTTCTTCTGTCTCAGCTTTGCTCCTCCCAGTCCTGCAGTATTCCAGTTCACCTCCACCACGTCTTTCCCAGGAGTGTGTCCTCACTCTCACTGCTGAGCACAGCAACTGCTCACAGCAGTGAGGGAGGATCTCTGGGCAGCAGTGAGCATCCCAGGGCAGCAGTGAGGGAGCATCTCTGGGCAGCAGCTGGCAGGCAGCGACTTCACCAGCACAAGGCCCTCTCCTGTTCAGCACAAGGCCCTCTGATGCTCAGAGCTGGAGCAAATGCTGGTTTTGGGCAGCTGCCAATCTCACAACCAAGAAACAGGATCCTAAACAGGACTGGGATATTTGTTCTTTCTCGCCCTGGCACGCACCATGAGGAGGCATCCCTGGGGGACCCCTACTTCAAGTGCCCTGCAAGAAGGATTTTGTGGCTGCTGCAATTTTGGTAGCTGCTACTTCATGCAGGGGATAAAAAACACACTTGGCATTGTGGAACTTAAATGAAAACCTGCAGTTTGTGCTGAAATCACAGCTACAGAAACACAGAACCTGCACATGAACACAGAGCTGCTGCTCTGACCCCCCCACCCAGGCGTGGCCCATCGTAACGCCTCGCTCTGTGCCAGGGCAGGGTGCCAGCCTGCACATCCTCCTCAGCACTGCCAGACAGCCACCCCTACCACAGCCTGGGTCCAGCCCAGACAGCAGTGCTTCCACCCCTGTCTGTGTCAGGCCAGGCTGGTGGCAGCAACCACCAATCACAAGTTTTAGAACTTGGTGTCAGAGCTTGCAGTCTGTCAGGGTGACTTTGCCTTGAAAGCTTGGATGGCAGTAAAGATGAAAAATGGTTTTGCCATTTTCTCCCTGTCTGCCCTCAAACTATTTATGCCCAGCAGGACACAGAGGGCTTGCTCCTATACATGGCTCCTGTTCCTATCCCTACCAGCCACTGACCAAGGGCTGCCTGAAGCTGTGGCTTCCTCTGAGATCAGGGCAGCTGAAGGCTGGAGAAGAAGCACCCCTTGGGTACAGTGCAGAGGCAGTGGGGATTAAAGAAATCTCACAAAATCCATGCCTTTAGCTCACTCAGGGAGCCTCTCCTGCACTTGAAGACAGCCAGGAACTCTGGCAAACAGCATCAGTCCTTCTCTGGAGTGCCCAGTAACACTGCCTCTGCACAAGGACCTGCAACAGCGACAGGATACAGGAGATACATTGAACTGGAAAAGTCCTAGGGGCTGAAACCAGGAAGGGTTTAGTACAAATCTGTAGTTTTTCTGGGATTTGCAAATAAATAAAATCTATTCTTTCTTGAAGTCTAAAGCTAGCTAATTTATTTCCAAGTGTTTATTTCAACAGGCTTTCTAAGTCTTCCTGACCAAAGCACTCGCCAGTGCTCCATATGAAATTCCAGCTCAAAGAGATCGTTTTAAAGACTGCTGCTACCAGCTGACAGGAAAGTTGAATTCCAGTTTCTGATCTCCTAATGTCCTAAATATAGAGCAACATGAAAACTACTAGAACCAAGGCACCAGTTGTGGGGTGAGTCCAGCACTTCATATCTATGTGACACAACTGTAAATCCACAACTAATAAAGTCAGTAAAGAAGACAGGGAAAATAAGCTGGTTTTGGTCCTCATAACAAAATCAGCTCTCAAGAAGGCTGTGCTGAGGTTTTCTGACTCCATTCATGCAGCTGGTGCTGCAACATCAACACACTGGGTTAACTGCAATGCAGGGAGGGCTCCTGTGAGAGAGGAATGGTAGGGACCCTCCTAGAAAACCCTCCATCCTGAAGGAATGGACTGGGGGAAGCTGAGGGAAAAGGAGGATCTGTGACTTGTCATGTTCCTCACATCCTGTTTGATAAATGATGCCCAAGAGACAGAAAATTCAGAAAGGGGGGACCAGAATCAAAATCCAGTGGGTCAGAAGCCTACATTAAGGTGGGGGGAAAATATGCTTCATGTTGGTATCTCAGGTCTTTCCCTTTGGCTGATACCGTGCCTGCAGTTGCCCTGCCAGCCTGTTTTACCCACCAATCTCAGCTACAGGCAGGATTATGCCCATCGAGCTGGAAATCTCTGCCATTCAGAGGATTTATGCAAAGTATTTTACTTTTGTCCCCCTGAAATTACACCATTCTCATCTTTTATGTGTCTTAAGCGTCAGGAGAGTATGATGTTAACAAGATGTACAAAGGCTTTTGGGTAGCTGAACAGTTTTATAGTCCCACATTGATAAATTAAAGCATTTGTCACTGTTACCACATTAATGTTTCTTCCCAAGATCAAAGTCTGGATTTGCTGCATTAAGTGGGACTGTCCTCTGCTCCACATCAGCACAGGTTACTTTCCAAGGAAATGAACTGTGATTCTGGATTTTCACACTCACAGTTTAATCACACCCCGATTCTCACACCTGCTAATTCCCATCTCCACATGCAGTATGCAAGCCATTTTTTTATTATGGATTTTCTCCTTGCCACCTGTGTGAAAAGCCTGACTACCTTGTGTCAGGACAATCACTTTCTTTTGCCTCTGAAAGGCTGCTTCTGCAGTAAAGAATTCAGACAATTTCCTTCCTTCTGGAACCCTGGATTCAGTAATGTTAATTTACATTTATATAGCACCTTTCATCCCTGAAGATCCCAATGCACTTTACAAATTCCCCCTCTCTGTACACAGAGGCTGTACAAATAGACAGGCTACATAAACAGACACAGGATCCCATTGCCAGCCTCTGAAACACATCCCTCTGCCTGTATTCCCAGCACACTCATGGCAATCCAGCTCTGCACGCCCTGCAGCACATCTCCATCAAGGAGGGAAACACGGCAGCGTGATTTAGAGGGGAAGCATGAGGAATCTGGGCAAGCAATGGAATGGCTTTACAGCCTGGCTGAGTGACATCTCGGCACTCTGCTACACAGGTTACAACGAGGCAAAAGCTGATTTGTGGTGAGTTACATCTCACTGCCTGAGTACTGCTGCCAGGGCCTGTAGAAGTCCAGGTTTGCTGCTCCCTCCCACTGATGGGTAACCCTCAAGTAGTTTATTTTTTAAAACTGTAAAGTGTCTGTTTGCTTTGCAATGAAAACACAAGGGGAAATAACCCCCCCCTCCCAAGAGCAGCAGTTGATTGGCTCCAGCCAACAGGAGAAGGGAGAAGCCCAGCATACCTGAGACACCTTTCTGACCACGTCGCTGCCCACCAGGAAGCCCTGTGCGTAGGAGCGCGCGGCGATGAAGGCTCGGGTTGCCTTCACCTTCAGGTCCCTGGGCACCTCCCCGAAGGGTTTGTGCTGCTCGGCGTGTTTCACCATGCAGTCCAGGTAATCGTCTGTGATCTGGTACTGGGGGTTCAGCAGCTTGAAGAGCCTCTCCAGCAGGCGTACCCAGAACTCATTGAGGGCCTCTTCCAAGTTGATGTTGGAGCTCCGGTAGTAGCGGCGCAGCTCGCTGTACAAGTCCTTGAAGACCTTCACATTTTGAGTGTACAATTCTCCGTATATGCTTGGAAAAGCATCATAAAGGGCCTTTTCTGACTTGTTCAACAAATCCTGGAAATAACCTGAAAGATAAGAAAAAGGAGAGGTGATGAATCTGTTGGACGAGCTGGAATCCAGCAGGCTGTGTCACTTGGCAGCACAATAGAATACCCAGAGAAAAGAGAAGAGCCCTGACAGAGCTTTTCCTCCAACCAACATTACCCATACTCTCAAACTTGAGCCCTAACCATGAAGATAGAAGGAGGAATCCCCCCCATACTGCAGAACCCTGGTTTGGGCCTCTCCAGCTCTTCTAGCAGCCTCACCTGGAAGCAAAGCTGGATCTCATTTCTGAATCCGCAAGGTGTCACAGTGTTACTCTAAGTCTTCTTTGCAACTGGCATTGCTTACACAAACCGTAAACTCCCAAATGTTATTTCCAAAGTTACAGTGAGATGAAGCAGGACTGCCACCAGGGTGCCAACCCTTCCCAGGGACATCCCTCAGCCCTGGCCATGGCACAGCCCCTAAGGCAGGAAGTCCAGGTGTCAGGAACAGGCACATCCTCCTGGGTATTTCAAGGCAGGGCTGTACCCAAGTGTTTTTAACCGTGGCCAGTATTATCTGGGGTCTGGGGTTCTCATCCCATTTGCTTACTTGTGTGTGCATCCTGCTTTTGTTTCAGCATAAATAACTGAGTGGTTTTACACCCTTGGTTCAGCGGCCTTAGGTGTGACAGAAATGTGACGATCTTGCTACGCATGGCAGTGTAAAAATGACAGATCTGACTCCTCCCTTACCAACACCTTTAGGTATTTCCATCCTCTCCAATGCCAGCTACCTTTAGGCTGAGACTGCACAGTGGGGAACTCATAGCAGAATCAGCCTGATTCAATTAACAGATTTACATAAGCAACTTTAATAATCACTGAGATCAGTGAGAGGAAAAATAATTTAAATAATAATTTTAATTTCAATTACATTTGTACTTTTTAGGGTCTTTTGGAAGCAAACTTGATTAACTATTCTTTAAATCTAAATTACTATTTTTTTTTTTGGTGATGTGTGATAAGCTCTAGTTGGAGAGAAACTGTTACTCAATTAAAATCAAACAGCATGTACTTAGGTATATAAATTAACTTCACTGGGCTAGACATACAAGAAAAGAAAGAGAAGCTTCTGAAAAATGCATATTGCATTTACAAAGCTTTATTAAACAAAGCTTTTGTTAAACCCTCTCTTTTTGAGGGAAGTGTGCTGACTACAACTAAAGACCTCTAAAACTGTAGAACTAGCAAAGCTCAGATCCATAAGCCTTGTTTATATTCACTGACTGAGAAGGCCCATGCAAGCTTTCCTACATTAAGAATCTGTCATTGGTTTCTCAGATTTGAATGAAGCTAAAACTTACCAAGGGAATCGACTAAGTGAAAAGAACAGTCTGCACCTGCACCACAGGCTGCTAATACTGAAAATTCCTGTACTATTGTAACAAAGCAACACTGAGCATTAATAGCCTGGCCTTCTCCAGCCACTATCATGTGTTGCTGCTGCTTAATAGATTAAAATTTGATCTAAGAGATTTTTGCTTTAAAATGATTGTGAGCAAACTAGGTCTTAGCAGAAGTCTGGTTTAATTACTTATGCAGAAAGTAAAAATCTGTTATCTGGAATGTTGAATAAAAACTGGTTTTCAAATGTACTTTGGAAAGAAATTTATTCTTATTAAGCATGACTGGGTTGGAAGTTTGTATCTCCAATCATTTTTATTGGGATCCTTCCATCTCTCAAAATGACTGATCATGCACCTTCACCATTAAAACTGGATGTCTCCCTACAGACACCAGGTATCAAAGGGCAGGGCAACAAAGTCACCTATGACCTTGAAATGGGGGGTTCTCAATAGGGAAAAAAGACAAAAATGGATCCCATTAGGTTAATAAAAAGAGATGCTGCAGCACATGCTAATCCTAACACAGTTTATCCATCTGGAATCTGAAGACAAAGACTGATTCAAGCCCTGTCCTCTCCCTGGCTCCCAACTCCCACTCCCCCGCCTCAGCTGCCACAGAGGAGCTCTCTCCCAAGGTAGGACAATCATAATGAAACCTTGGCAGGTGATGCTGGCACACAGTGGTGCCCACCCGGGAGCCCTGCACAGACCCCTCTGCTGCAGAGCGCTCAGGTACCCCTGGGAGCCACACTCCACCCCCAGCACAGCAGCTCTGTGCACACAATCCTCAAGTTTCGGCCACTCCACGAACAGGGGGGAGGCTGAAAGAGGATGATTGCTCTTTGTGAGCTTCTCACCCAGCATATCTCTCCTGCCCTAGTGTCACACCGAAGCTTGGGCTGAGGAGATCCCAGTGGGGTAAGGCCTGGGCACCCCAAGCTCCAGCACACCCTGGCACTGCTGTGAGCTGACTCGGGCTCACCCTGCTGCAGCAGGGCATGGGCACCTCCCTGCAGTGTCTCCGAAGGGGCTCACAAGGCAGGCAGGTGACCGTCAGGCAGAAGGTTTGTCCTGGCAGGATGCTTTTTGGGACCTGACTAATCTGTGGTGGCTTCACTGTTCTGTTGCCGCAGCCTTTCTGCCTGCACAATGAACAGAAATGGCACTCAGCTCCAACAGACACAAACCACAAAGTTTCTCTGATGCTGATGAGGAATCTAAAAGCTCTTCCCTACCTTAATGTATCACTCCAAACACTGCTGGTTGCCCATTCACAAGTTAATTAAACTGAGTTCAAACTCTCTTCCTTGCATAATCAGTGTTCTTTTCTGTGTGACAAGAGACACGAACGGAACAATTTGCTCAGCAATCCAGGTCTGACATGCAGCTTTGCACTCACGATCAGGGGGAAGAAAACGGCAACAAACACAGCCCAATTTGTCAATTCAAGGCAAAATTACTTTCTTTATTTTGCTACAAGAGAAACAAGATGTGTATCTCCCTGTCAAAAAACTGGAGCCTGCTCTCAAAAAAGTCTGAGCTAATTAAGGGCTGATGAACTGTTACTTCTCACTCAAGGGAGGGAACCCAATTACAGCCAATTCATTTATGGCTGGACCTCACAAAGTTCTTCTAGATTTCACATACTGAGGGGAAAAAAATCTACATAGACAGGGAAAATTAATTAGTAATTAAATCTACATGTGTTTGTGATGAATGGCTGACCTGGCAGGGAATTTAAATGCCCATTTTGCAGCATCAGAAGGCACTACGAAGTGAGGTTTGTCAAGAGGGATGCCAACTTCCCTGTTCCTCAGTACAGTGTCAGCTGAGATCTCCATGTAAGGCTGCATCTTCCCCTTAACACTCCCTGCCTCCTAATGTCGAACCTTTTAACGAGTTTGGACATGTCATAGATTAAGGATATGCAGGGCCTTGGGATAAGACAGCTTGCTGCAACACAGTTCAGACTCCTGCCATTCTACCTTGATTTCAGGTAGAAGGCATTATTTATTGGAAGGGGAGCACCCCTTACCTGTAGCTGTGGTGGGTGGGGGACCCTCAGGGGTGCTCCAAGTCTCTAATAATGCAGCTGTCCCACTGTTCCTGTCAGAAGTTACCAGTAACAGGGCAAGCAGGTCTCTTTGGATGTATCAGCTGCCACTTGCTCACCACTGCTGAGGTGGTCAGCACCCTCGCTCCCAGAACACCATTAGAGTGCTTAGCTCGGGCAGGGCAGGAGCACATGGAAGCAGCTTCATCCAGGACACACGCTGGACACAGCCCCAAGGCCCCTGAGCTCTGCTGACACCAGTTCTCTGTGCCAGCAAAAGACCCAAGCCATGAGCTGCACTCATGTACTATAGCACAGGGCTTTGTCAGCCTTGTGAATGGCATGGATGGAGGGAAAGGACTCACGAGGACCCAGTGCTGTCCTATAAAGCCCGTCTGGCTCCAGGAGGCACCACTGCACTCCCATCCCAGGGGGTAGGAACACACCTGAGGTGGCTCTGCAGAGCCCACCTTCCCTATGAAAGGATGCATTTGCTTCCACTCTGAGTCACGAGAAAGCAGCTACGGATTCTGTGGACCTGTGCTCAAAAACCATGGCTGTTCTTGGCTCCTGCAAGCCCCAGGAATTAGACAGTACTAGCCAGAGACACTTCCCTGTGAGTCACCTGCTAAATCCATGACTGGCCATCCCCTCTTTCAAAAAGTTTTCTTCAGGAGCCATGGAACAGCTGAGTCCTTCCTCACCACTGCTAAGCCCAGCAGGTGACTTTCAGGAGCAGTACTTCAGACAAATCAAACTCAATTTTCCCTGAGCCAATGCAAGGCACGGCTCCTCAGCCAAGGCCACTCCTACATGAAACATCACCTTTCACACCCTTGCTGCAAAATATTCACAAGAAAAATAAACTGAAATGGAAGTCTGTTTTATTACTATTATTATTGGTTCTCACTTCCAGGCTCAGAAACAGACAAGTGGCTTTGTTCAAAGGAAATCTGCCTTTTGGCAGACGCCAGGTCTGAAGAACTCTGCCTCAAATACAAAAATGCCAGAAAGTTATGAGCAAAGAAATGAAAGGTTTTTACAACCAAAACAATTCTGCCACCTTGGCTGTGCTTTCTCTTGCTGTTGTGACAAAAACTTATTTCTCAGAGAATTAAGTTTTCAACCAGAATCTATAACCTTTGCATTCAAGAGAGATTGCAAATCCCCACCCATTTCCCTCCTTCACAGCTTCCCAGTGTTCGCAGCTCATATTTTCACAGTTTCCACATTTTCACAACTCTGGATTCAAATTGGGAAGCTGTGAACAGCACGGCAGGGACCGGCAGTTTCTCTCTGAAGATGGAAAGTTTTGAGTTTCTTCTTCCTCAACCCCCCAGCATCAAATACTTTATCCAAGCTCTTTGCTAGCATTTGATCACTCATCATCTGGAACACACTGGGGTTTCTTCAACTAATACAATGATGGAATGGGAATGGATACGGCAGGGAATGAGATCACTGAAGGAAGAACACCCAAATGCTCTTTAGGCATGCAGCAGAGCTGGCTTTCTTCAAGCCCTATCAAATTTGAGCGGCATGCTAGAGGAAATATGAGAAAAGGAGAAAGGTGAAAGAATTTCAATCTGAATATTATTAAAATTTTAAGCAGAAAACTACAGCACAAAATGTCTTATGCTCAACTGGAAAGAGTTAAGACTGGAGGAACACCAATGGTGTTCTTGTGAAAATACTGCAAGAGTTTTGCAGCAATGGGTGAAATGAAACCCCTCCTGTTGGTCAGACAGCTTTGCCTGGTGAGCTCGGTTTGTGGTCTGAGGGCCTTGCCATGAACTGCCAGCACAGCTGGAGGTGTGGGCGACAATGCGAGGAGGAAGAAGTATCAGATCCTGTATTGGAATTTCTCAGTTTTGAGCGAGCACATGAGCCTGTGGTGGAACTCAGGCAGGGCCAGGACCAAGGAGCATCTCGGCAGCTCCGGAGGAAGGCCAGGGAAATACACTCACTATGAACAAAGTGCTGTGTTTCAGGACTGGACTGAGGGAGAGGAAATGTAGCTGGTTCTGTGATGTCCTGAACCCCAGCCAAAGCAGGGAAAGAAAGAGGATGGAGATGTCTGCTAGAGCAGAGCTCCTGCTCGGTGCCAGCCCTGTTGGTCTGAGGAACAGTCTTTTCCTGGGCTGAACTCCCATTTAATACCCTCCTGCAGTTCCCAATACCAATTTGCTTCTCCAGTTGGTTCTAATGCTGTTTTTGCAGTCAAACTACTACTAGAAGGGAATAATTCAGCAACAGATTTAAGCCATTAAAATCCAAATCTAATGCGTTAATGTCTATTTTATTCACTTCAGCAAGTACAATGATATTTTATTTATAAAATTGTTATTACTAATTTAAGTACTACCCAAGGCTATGCTGAAGAGCTGCTATCAATCCAAGAGCAGTGATATACTCTGGTTCATACCTTGCCTGGGTCCTGCCACAGGAAATGACCACAGTGAGACTGAGTGACTTAAGCTCCATGAGCAGATAGCCCTGGATGCAGAAATCTTGGTGCCATTTTCCTGGGGGGGTCACCTCTCTCCTTACAGCATCACACTCCTGTAAAACTGCTGCTCTGTAGCTGTTTCCTCAGTCCTGAGCCACCTTGGAGAACATAGTCTCTCTCTGCTGTCTTCTGGATCACTCCCATGTACATCCCTCCCAACACCCCGGTTTGGTGCCTGTGACCAAAGAGGCATCAGGAGAAACCAAGACCCAGATTGTAAAAATAAAGCCCAAACAAATGGAGATAGAATTAGCTTCTACCTAGAAGCCAAAGGATGAGCAGTGTGAATGAATGTGCTAGGATGCAAGAATTACGATGCCTTTAGATAACATAATTTCAAAACTTTTAGGATTTGCTCCAAAGAGCCACTTGACTGATACTTCCTTTGCAGGCTGTGTTCTGGGAGTGTGTGCTGAGAACTGTGTGGGATCACAGGACTGATGAGATGTTGTGGGTCAATGAGACAAGTGCCAGCTATGCCATGCAAGATCAATTTTGTACTCTCCTAAACCTGCTCAGTGCCCAGCACAAAAGCACTTCAACATCTTGACCTCAATCCTGCTGGGAGGTTGGTTCAGGGCACCTCCTCTGATAGGTGGATATCTTTTCTCCATTTCTGGTCAAAGTTCATTCTTTATCCACTTGCCCTTTGCCAATATGGTCCTGTAGTTTCAATTGCTGGTGTTTTTTCCTGGTGTTCACTCTTCTAGACATTTATACACCAAGTCCCACACTTTGTCAGCATCCATACTGCCTTGCTACACAAACAAAAGGTACTTTCCCCTCTTTACTCCTGACAGGCTCTCCAGACCTCCGGATCACTCCAGAGCTCTTTTCTCCACCTCTTCTGCTTGGCATTAACTCTTCTGAATTGTGGGTGGTCAGAAGCACAAAGAACATCTCCTTTTCTTCACTGGCAATAACACTGTGAATACTGCAAGGACTGCACTTGTCTTTTTTAGGAATGCATCACATTAGCATTTCACAGACTTTCTGCCACCAACTGGTACATCCCTAATTCTCCCCCTCGCTATTTCCAACCAATTATTCCCCAGCTGTAGGCCTAACTCTGAAATACTGATTTCCCCTTTTTCTATTATTTGGTTGTCATGGTTATCCACTATCCTCTTCAATAGTGACAACTTTTCCCAGCACTATGCCACCAATTAATCTCATGAATGCACTTCCTATCATTTGTGCCAGTTTTTAATGGGGCTGTTAACCAGGATGGGGTCTAGGCCTGTCTTGAAAATCATGACTGGGACCTCCCTCCAGCCCAGGAGCTCATCTTTCCACACAATGTATTGCTGCCTCCCCCTTAGCTAGTTCACCTGATAATTCCTTTACTAATTTCCATCTTCTTCAGCTTAATTAACTACTCAAGGCACACATGCAAATGTCTTTGAAGTCTCCTGAGATGGATTAGTTGACAGAACAGACACACTGTGCAGAACAGTGAAAGCAGGCTTTGGATACAGGATTTGACCAAATCTCTACAATCTCTTCAAGCTGCCTTTGGGTAAGAGCAAAAGCTGGCCTACCTTAAACTGGTTTAGACTGGGAGATAGAGCAGACAGCTTGTTTACTGTGGCAGGGAAAAGGAGAGATTTTTGAGAAAACAAAAAACCTTTTCCTGCAAAAGAGAGATGCTGTTGCATGTAAATGCAGTTTGGAGCATGGCTCTGCTAGCGAGGAGAGGAGCTTCTGCCCAGGAGGAAGCACCTCCAGTCACTCAAAGAAACTGCACTTCTTCTGCCAGGACTTGGATAACATTTTCATTTCACTGTGTTGAATGGCAGAGATATGTAATTATCTGCAGCTATTTTTTCTTCTTCATATTGCCTCCCCTCTGTTTCTACAATTTTCCAAGACAGGTTGCTTTTATCTAAGTCAAGCAGGACTGGATCCAGCTATCAAAATTAGGGAGTGGAGGATGTTCCCTGGCAGGGAAGCTCCCCGGAGGAAAGAGGTGGCCTTTACTCCAGGAACAATGGGAAGATGGCTATTCTGCTTGTCCTCCTGATAAGCACTAGGGCCCAACAGGTTGTCACCTAAGGTGACAGCAACAAGCCTGGGTGTCACAAGCAGAGCCACAGAGGTCCTCTCCAGCCCCAGCAGCAGCCCTCTCCAAAACATGGCTGGTGAAGAAACCATGTTAGGCTTTGATGATCCCAATGCACTCAATATTACCATCCTGATGACCCTTGGAAACAGCTCTGTGCAAACCTTAAGACACCCCTGAAGTCAAGTTCAACAAATCTCGAGAGACAAGAGTCACTTGGGGCTGGGGGTAAAGAACACAAAATAATCTGTACGAGTGGCAGGACATAGAAGCAAAGCCTGTGCACAGACTGCAGCATTAAGAGGAGTCAGCATCCCCCCTTGGAGCACCTGAGCCTGCTGTGTGGTGCTGACTCTTTTGGGGATCATAGAGAGACCACAGCAACAGGCTGGAGAAGGGCAGGTTCCTTTTGAGTTGTCTCCAATTGTAACACTTATTCCATTTCTAAAAAGGAACTACTGTAGGTTCCCAGGAGAAGAATGTAAATAATGGAAGTTGTTTTGATAATGCATTCTCATTGGCCAATGAGATTTTCTATTTTGGATCTTGTTTTCATATTTGTGAGACTGTGCTCCAGAGACAGAGGAGACAGTCGGACACAGGCGATCCCTTCAGCTAACATGGCTGGAGGGAGAAGAGGTTTGCTCTCTGCTCTTGACAATAAATAAGCCTTCTGAAAAATCCTGTGAACATGGAGTCAATTTGTGGACAAGCCCTACAATAGGGCTTCATCTTTCCCATACTGCTGTAGCATTCCCTTCTGCCTGGCAGTCTAAGAGCGAGGAGGGAGCTGGAGCAAGCAGCCTGCACCCGCCTGGAGAGGAATTCCAGGCACCACACAACCCCTTCACAGCCCCTGGGATACAAAATGCCACAACACGTTCTGCCAGTTGCTTGGTAGGTCCTTGATTGTTTAGGCTTGGAATGTCCATGTTGGGGACTTGCTGCAGCACAACACCAGGGCAGGTGTGGGGCAGGGATGGCTCCGAGCTGCACATGGGGAAGGGCACTGGTGCCCCAGGGGATGGAATGATGAAGCAGGAGGTGGCTCTTAAGGTGTGCCCATTTTGTGTGGCAGTGACCAGGCCAGCAGGGCTGCAGTGCTGTTCCCAGGCACAGTGCAAGGACTCACAGCCTGTATGCAGCTGAGTCTGCGCATGAGAAACAAAGACAAGCTGCACTTAGGCTGGACTTTTCACATAGCTTTTTCAAACTTTGGTGCCCACCCAATTCCAACCCTGTTCCCTGTACCTCTCCAGCCTGCCTGGCAGAGAATGAAGAGCTGTGCTGCCGTGAAGAAACCTCCTGTAGACTGGAAACTCTTGTATCGGGTATTTGCTCTGTTTGCATCCAGGGTGGGATAAGCAAATACAAGAGATGTGAATCTTAAGATTATTTTACCCACATGTTTTCCTGGGATCTGAGCTGACAAGGGATTTTAATCATGGCATCTTCTAAATATACCTGTGCTACAACCAGAGACTTGCAGCAAACGATGAACTGCAAATATTGCCCCAGCAGGCTCTTATCAAACAGATTTCAGAGAACCTGTCTGTTAGATAAGGACTGGGGAGATGTGTGGGTGGAATTCAAAACATGGGAGTCAAGTCTGACCTGGTAGCTCAGTCCTTACTTGAGGTAGGGCAGGCACCTCCCTCTTTAGCATGAGCTAAGCTCTTCTTTACAGCCACTCCTCTCCCTCTGGACTGTAGTAGGAGTTGGGATAACTGAGCCGGAGCAAGCTGAACTTTGGATAAATGAAATTTTGTGAGATAAATTTAGCTCTCATTTTTTTCCTCTAAGAAAGCCTGCATTTAAAGGCAAACCAACAAGCACCACAGATATCACTGACAGGAACATAAAGGCAGTAAAATTAATTGCTAATACTGCCCGTTCCTTTCCAGGTTTACTCAGACCTGAAAGGCTTCATTTCTCCAAGGGTAAAATAAACTCAGAAGTATCTAACAATATTGAGGGTTGCTGGCAGTTTTAAAAGGTGTGATATACACCCTGGATACAGCACACACCTCTGCAGCAAAGGTATTTTTCACTCCAGAAAGAAATGTTCCTTTAGTTCAGCAGAGTACTGGAGCTCCTGACAAGCTGCAGGGACATGGCAGGAATGAGACAAGCACTGGATCTGCTCGGGATGTGCCCATGAAGGTTGTCACTTTTCTAGGAACACCATCCCAACCAGCCTCAGTGAGGCAGAGTTTGACCTTCTGCCCCCTTCAGCAAGCTCCCGAGAGCTGCACTTTAACCTGCACAACACCTCCGGGTCCTTCCCTTGCTCCCATACACACTGCTCGAGGCTGAAAATAATGAAGCCTTCATACATTTCAATACACATATTTCAACTTCTTCCTTGCTTATAAAATACACCAGGAACCAATTTGTCACTCAGTCAGGCTCTCTGCAGTAATATTTTGAGAAAAATATCGGTGCATTATCACCTCTTTAGAATTAAATGTATTTGTTTCTGCAAAAAAAGCAGAGGAAACAACCCCATAGTTTGTGTCTAGTTTTGACACTTTCTGCATTCACAGAGGGACTTTAGCATCCCCATGACATGGTTTTACAGATCAAAACTCTTTATCTGGGTTTTGTGAAAGCTGTGGCAGTGAGACAGAACTGACTTTGGCTTTTTATCTTCTTCATTAGTGTTGCCCTTTGCTCAAAATGGCCTCTAGACAAACTATTTATTTTTGGGTTAATTAGATCATTTGGATCTATGCTTGCCACTGCATTTTTGCAGTCTAGAGTATCTAAGACACATGGTCCTTGGATATCTAAGAATCTTGAGTATGTGACACATGGGCTTTCCTGAAGGAAAAGGGAGGACAGGAATTACTGGCTGTGGGGGATAATACACCAGACAGGCAAAGTCCTCCTGTTATAATTGCAGGAGTTTATCCAAGTTTATATAAAGCCCTTAATCTCTTGTTCCCTCTCTTTCAGTACCTTCAGAAAATAACTTGCCTCTTTGTAAAGATATTTTGCTCCCAGTAGGAAAAGGAGAAATAGGCAGAGATGGCTGTAGACAGCTAGTGTTGAGATGTACCCTGAAGAATGCAGCGTGAGGGCACCTCTGACAGCTGGGAGTGGAAAGAATGTACATACAGACAATAGCATGCACATCTGTTATTGGAAAAATAAATTAGTCTCAGCTGCTATTTTAATGTAGATGAAGTATGGATATCTTCTATACAGCTACCCTAAAATAACATTAAGATATCACAGCACACTTTTAGAAATGAGGAACAGTCAGAAAGATGTCAGTAACAAATCACTCCCTCAGCCCTTGAATGCAAGGGGATCATCCTAGGGATAGCCACATGCTACTTCTTTCCCCAGGTGCCTGCTTCAAAAGAAGCAAATTTTAGCAATTGTTGAAGAAAAGGAATTCATGTTCCCTGGCAATTATTACAATAATAAATTCAGTAGCAAATTTTAGTTTCTGTCCCACCTGATGGCACTTGCTCTGTTAAACTGCTACCTTTTCACCTTGTCCAAAGATAAAAATCTAGATAAAGACAGATTTTCAAAAGACCCTAGCACCATTTAACTACTTCTGTTTTAAAACATAAAGACGCTTAAAAAGCAGTCCCAAAGGGAGATTTAAGCTTAGCTTATCCAACCTTTTCCTTCAAAGTGTTGTTTTTTGGGTTTTTTTTCAAGGTTGCTAGGCATACACTGGCTATAACCAGACTGGGATAAAACCACTGGATTCTCTGAGCTTGGGAGCTTTGCTTGGCTGCAGCCCACCTGAAACCCACAGGCAGTGCTGGCTGCAGCCAAGGAGAGGTGGTGGATCACTCAGTGAGTGTTGGATCACAGGAAAGCACCCAAGTGGAAAGACTTCCTTCTAAATGGATGGATGCAGACATGGCACCAGACCAGTCCTAGCTGAAGTGTCCCTTCCCTTGACTTGGTCTTGAAAGCCTTACGAAGAGGATCAGTTCAAAACTAGAATGAGTCAAAGCACTGCCACAGACCACACCACAACCTACAGACAACTAAGTTATAGCTGTACTACTACTGAATTACTACTACTAGTTGATTTTTCTTAGTTTCACTGAGGTAGAAAAAAGATCTTGTCCAGTACTTAGACCTTTTACAATTATGTCTGAATATATTTTCTAAGAGACATAAACATATTTTTGTTAGTTTTTGAGCTACACACATTACATATTTCTGGTTTGATTTATTACTTGTATACAAGTCACATCACGACTGTGACCAGCATGGAAAATCTGCCACAAAATCTATTTGCTTTGGGAAATTGGCAGTCACCTCCACACTACCAATGGACATTTAAAACTCATCTGAACCTTATCTGGAGGAAATACAATTTTGAAGGCTTGGGAGAGAGTCTGCAGAAAGCTGAGAAATACCTTGCCTCCCACCTTCACTAACTCCAGCATGAGATGCACACATAACACATCTATTTAAAAGTTGTATCAATCAAACATAAATCACTTTCAAATCTGCAAGCACAATAAAACCTTAAAAGACAACCTGCCTGGGTGTCCTGTGCCTCTCAGGACTATCAGCTGGATACATCAGTGACTGAGGACACCTGCATCCGCCCCTGGCTGGCAGCCAGCTTATGAAATGGAGATCAAAAATGCACATTAAAGAAAATATTAGCTGGGAATTGGAATGCTTAACTGCACTCTGGCTGCAGCTACACTTGGGGAAAACAGACAGGAAACTACACATGCTCCTTCTTTTTAAAAATTCATTTAAAACAACTAAAAACAGGCTTTGGTTACCCTGAGATGCTGGCACACTCCTCCTGCCTGAGCTGGGGTTTCTCCTGCTTTTGAAGCATCTCTGGCCCTGGTCCAAATTTGAATGATGGGAGAAATGGACACTTGTTCAAAGCATGTGCTTGATTCACTTACCCAACATAAAACTTTCCTTTTTTTTCCTGTCAGATTTTTATCCAAAGTACATTGCACCAGTGAACTGCACAAGAGTAATAAATTCTGATCTCCTTAAAATGTCCTCCCATAAATACAGATTTAAATCATCATAAAACATCTTGATAAATTAATGAATTTATAGGGATGCATAAAAAGGTTGACAAGCAGCTGTCATTCACCTTTTCCTCGAACCACAAATGTTTGAAGCCAATCAAAATAATCTCAGATCTGGCAGAAGATTTAGAACAGACAAAAGGAAATACTATTATTAAACAGCCAAGTTATGGAAAACCTGACTCCTGTTACAGAATGTCCTGGATGCTGAGGATTAAAACAAATGCAGAAGATGATCAAATCAGAAAAACAGCAAGTACATTAGGTGGACATGAAACAAAGTGAGCAAGACATCCAGGGTAGGAGAGGAACCACAAAACATACATGGGGCAGAAGGGACACAAGATACCTTTGGCACTTTCTCTGTAAGCCAGGGTGCACCTCGCTAACTGCCATTACCTTCACTGCCCCGGGATACTCTCAAGACTGAGGCAAGAATTAGAGTGAATTTTATTCTCTGGGAAAAGAAGACTCAGAGCACAAACCCACCAAAGCCAGCCCAGAGCCACTGCTGGGTCCTGCTTGGCTCACCAGGGACCGGGCACCTGCAGCCTCCTACAACCAGGACCTGGGGCTTGGCCAAGCTCTTCTTTCTGGCACTGCCCCCTTAACCAGAAACCTCTTCCTGATGCAAATACACTTCTGTGACTTTGTTATGCTTACATGTATCTTCAGAGATCTTCCATAACCCAGAGGCTCAGAGATTACCTTAATGAGGACAGTAACTTATGTACCTCCTGTTAATGACAAGCCGTGTGCTACACCACTGGATGCTGAGGTACAGAAGTGCTTTCTGGACAGGAGCTCACACTGGGTGAAGCAGATCATGGCATAACCCAGCTCAGTAACAGCTTGTCCAAGTGACAAAGATCCAGCTTTTTCTTTACAAACACACTGCTGAGTGAGACCTGAACATCTCCTCTGCCTGGAAGGGAATCCATGGAAACATACAAAGTTGTCTTATACTACCACTGAAACAACAACAATTATAATAAATGCAGCTTAGTGTCAGCCCTGGGCAGAGGCAATAGATAACAAGACAGCCTGAGCACTGCCCTCATTAAGGCTCTCTGCTAAGGAGAGCCCATCCTAAATATTGACTTTTCCACGCCCGTTATGGTGGTGGGTAATTCAACAATTTGCCTTTAATTCCCTTAGGATGCTCCATCTGGGTTCAGATCAATGGCCCACCCAGCTGTTTCAGCTGAACTCTGCTTTTAACTTGCTGACTATAAACCAGTCATATAAATTGCTTGTGTGCTCAGGAGAAAATACTAGTGGTGAGGTGATGTATATTCTGCAGAGAATGTCCTCTTAGTAAGCCAATCTGTGACCGGAGGAACCAATTTTGGGTTGTGTGAGCTTTTCAAAAGGACATAAGCACAATTCTGTGCAGTTTAAATAGCAGAAAGAAAACTGACTGACCTTTCCCAATGTTTGGGGAAGCAGAAGTGCACTCCCAGCCCTAAAAACCGTGGATGTGGAAGTGTCTGACTGGAGGGGCCCTGGGGGAGAACCAACCCCCGACTGGGCATGCTCTCACAGTGACTTTTCCAAAATTTCCATTTACACCACAGAACTGCTGTACACAGAACCAACAACCTACGGAGCTGACTTCCTTCTCTTTTAATTCTCATTTCAGCTACATGCTTGGCAACTTTGTGTTTATGCTGATCTAACGTCTTTGCAGAGAGGACAAGTAGCTCAAGTCTTCATTAGCAAGCTGAAGGGTAATCTCACTTCATTCCGAGCTCCCTGTGTCCCTCTGATATGCTGCAAGGCTCACAACACTGGATTCTGCACACAGAAAAGGACAAGAACTACAAGGAAGGGGTGGCATTTGTGTGCCAGTATCAGAGAGGCAATGATCTGTGAGGAGACACTCCCCTACCCTCATTTCACACCACAGATAACCAAACCTTCAGCCTTCAAAGCTTTTCACACTGTTGCCTTGATCATTTACTGTTATCATTCTCCTACACAACCAAGAGAGGAGATGCTCTGCATGATCCATCTGCCCAAGCCTTCCTTCAGTACCACATGGTTGCTCTGCCAGTTACCCAGAGATGTTTCCTTTCATTGACTCATATGCACTTGCTTGCATTAGACATATGGAGGCCTCAAGCTTCAGACTCCCTTCAATTAATTAAACTCCCTTCAATTAATTAACATGCTACTCTCATGGGACCACCTCCCTGCCCCTCACAGCAAAATCCTGGGGTAGGAAACTCCTGACATTTGGGAGCTTGCTCCCACTTCACTTCCTTTCAGCAGTGTCCTACAGTGACACAAACCACTGCTGCTTTGCGGTGCTGGAAATGGGAAAGAAGCCACTGCAGGTCTTTGCAGCTTCTGAGTTGGTGACAGAAGTGCTGATGCTCCTTGGTGAGGCTTTTTGTGCACAGTCTCACATAGCTCACAGTGTGCAATGTATCTGTAGCATCTCTGAAATGAGCCCATATGTGCATGTGGAAATCTGTGCAAGTGGACTGAACAAGTCAAAAGAAAAGGAAAAAAAGAGCAGAGTTTCCCACCTGTGCTAGTCCATCCTCTAGGGCAGGGCTGAATGTGCTGGTGGATTCAAACCAGGACTATCAAAGACTGAATGAGATGGGTATTAACACACTCCTACCTGGGGAAATGAGGGAGTGCAGGCCGGGGAGAAGAGGTGCACCCTCAGCATGCTGTCCTGAGTCATAAAATCACAGAATGGTTTGGGCTGAAAGAGGCCTGAAAGGTCATCTACTTACAACCTCCCTGCCATGGACAGGGATGCCACACACGAGAGTAGGTCACTCAGGGCCCCATCCAACCTGGCCTTGAACATTTCCAGGGATGGGGCATCCACAGCTTCTCTGGGAAACCTGTGCCAGGGCCTCAGCACCCTCTGAGTGAAGAACTTGTGCATGGCGAAGGCCCAGGGAGCGTTCGTCTCACTGACTCCTGGGAAAATATGCAGGGGACAGCCACTACAAACATAGTGAGTTCACAAACAGCTTCAGGGATCCTACACCTTCTGTGACATGGAAGTCAATTGCGTATGAAATACAAAGCCTTAGAAAAACAGATTTCATTAGTTCTAGTGTTCATGGAGCCACTCGGACAATATGTTA
The DNA here is from genome assembly GCA_013400515.1 of Erpornis zantholeuca. Taxonomy (NCBI): domain Eukaryota; kingdom Metazoa; phylum Chordata; class Aves; order Passeriformes; family Timaliidae; genus Erpornis; species Erpornis zantholeuca. Next base: position 968,022 of record VZTN01004277.1, read on the forward strand.
AAAAATAATAATAGAAAAGCTGGTCATAAAACATGGGCAGAATGGAGCTGCATGTCCAGAAGCTAAAATGAGTTCTGGACAAGAAGCCAAATAACTGCAACTTATTTATTAGAGATCTATTGAATTAACGACCCTACTGTACCCATGGAAACTACTGTACCAATTCATCCTCAACAAATGAGAAAGCGAAAGCTGTTTCCTTAAAGAACTGCCTTAGAATGAACTAATCTGTAACGATATTAAAGCAGAACATATTAGTGCTGCTTTTTTTTTTTTTTAAATTACACAGCACTACTTTCTCAAGTCTAACAGCCACCCTTGGGAGTTGGGTTACACTATTTCTGGCACTTTTCTAATTTAACAAATTACAGGGGAAAGCACCTGAATACAAGTGGCTGGGAACAGAAGTCACCTGCATTTGCCTGTGAATAGAGTGCACAGGTGTGAAGCTTCTCTGCACCCGAGTGTGGGGCAGTTGGTCTCTGATGGATTTTTGACCACAACACCAACAACACAAATCCTGGTCATCAGCTGTGGACCTTTCCCCACTAAAGCAGGGAGAACCTGCTGGTGTTAAGACTTCCCTGCTGAGGGTGGAAGGGGAAAGAGTATCTGCTGGATTTTCAACTTTGTTCAGTCACAGCAACAGTTTGTGATTCAGCCTGAAGGCGGGCTGGAAAAAAAGTTGTAACCAGAGAAAGCCATGCCCTTCCTCTCTGCTCCTCTGCCTCCAGGTACAAGGGCTGTGTACACTCTGGAACTAACTTTTCTTATGTTACTGGAAACTTTAACTAAGTCTAATTCATGTTTTAGCCCTTGGGTTTACTCAGGCTGACACTCGGACCATGAACCTAAAGTACTGTTATTAAAAACAAAGCTATTTGGTGTTCATTACCAGGGTGACAATTAGCTGCAAGGTGAGTGTAGCTTCAATCACAGGACTCATGCCTCAGTACTAGTTTTATCTGAAGCTCCTGAGGACACCAAGGCACAGGCAGTGCTAACAGGGGAGGGAGAGTGGTTCCTTGGGGTCCCTGTGGCACCCAGGAGGGCAGAATCCCGCACAGATCCTGGGCCAGTGCCCTGCCTGCCTGAGAGTATCACCTGCACAACCACAGCCACTGTCATTATTAGTTTGGTGGAATTCCTCCCCAGAATGCCCTTTTTCTTTTTCCCCTCATCGTTTTCCTAGTGATGTTCTGATGTATCTGAAGGGCTTCTGCTGTCTGGTTTTAAACTGAGTTAGCTCAATCAGATTTATTTTTGTCTGCCTGTGCCATGTGAGGCTTGAATGGCTTTCTGAAATACCACTGTGGCAGACTTTGGGGATAACAATACTGATTTTGGTCTTGAACCAGCTGTCTTCTCAAACATAATCAATGTATTCTTTTTTCTCTCCACAACAAGCATAGTTAGTTTGTATTTGAACTTTTCCATCTTTGAGAACATGTTTACCACTGCCTCCTTGAAGGACACTGGATCTCATTTACTTGGACTTCCTCTGTTCTGCTCTCACTGTGAAGAAAAGCCCTTTATGTTGATGTAACACTATGAAAATCCATAATCATACAGTTAAAAATAAATCCCTCGCTAGAATAAGATCAGCTGAATACACTTAATTTCTTTATATTTGGGTCTGCCCTGTATTTTCATGTTTGACTTGAATTAAATTACTTTTCTTCAGCAATTCAGAGGCCTTCCAGTAACCATGTGCCACTGACTATAAAAATCACATATTTATTGCACAGATAAGAGTGCACACCATCCCAGGGTGTCTCACTTCAAAGGTCTTCTTCCAACACAAACCTGCTTTTTATTGCTCACAAACTGCTGCTGAGGGCCCATTAAACCCCAGATCGTGCTGCTCCTGCCTGTTAAGTGCTCTCTGCACAGGAGGAGCACTGGGGGATGTGGGGGCCCTTCAGCTTGCACCTTGTCACTGGGGTGCTGTTCTTGTGAGGGGCTGGGCACAGCCTCTCACCTGCAACAACACAAATCACTGTGCTGCTAGGACAGGGGCTCGGGCCAGGCTGACCTCAGGGTCCTTCAGCCACCCTGCTGTACACAGGTGTGGAAAACAGAGCCAGAACCAGTGTGAGGAAAAACTGGCCCCAGTGTGAGGAAAAACTGGCCCCAGTGTGAGGAAGCATCAACCAGGACCATCTGAATGTGCCCCTCACTGCAGGGCTGAGGGATCAATGCTCTGTGCACGTTTTCTGACATTTTCTACAACACCCACTGATCCTGAGGAAGTGTTGGGCAGGTAAGAGGAGGAGGTGAAGAATGCATAGTAGAATTCTTCATCCAGAGAATTTATTACAATCTTGAGTCATCTGCCATGGTGGAGAGAGTTTGACTCTCTGATAATTTCACACTACATAAAAATTGAATCTGTGATAATTTAGGTAGGCTATCAAGTACTGCTGATCTCGACCATAAACAAAGCAAAACCAGTAATTGCTTTTACTGAAAAATTATGTGTGTTTTAGGGTTTTAACACTGGGCTATCCCAGGGGAAGGAGAAGAAGATTGGAAAGCGGTGGTTTCAACAAACATGAAATTGCACAAAATGTAGCAAAAATTAGATGACACTGAATTTCCACACATAAAAGCAAATAAAAATGCTGAAACATTGGCTTCTTCAATTTAATCCAGTCAGCTTTGAGATTTCCATTTGTCTTGATATGAGAAATATCAATTTGTCACAATACTGAGTTTTGCAATTAATTCACTGTACTACCATTAGTAAGAAAAAGCTATTGATTCTAACAATGCACACATAAACATGGTTTTCAAACCGAAATTCCTATTTCTCTTAAAGCTTTTGCTATTAATAGAATTCATCAGCACAATAGCAAAACCCCCCAAACACAGAGGGTTAAATCTCAGCCCTTGCTGGCAGTGCCCATGTGTGAACATCACATTTACGGCTGTATTTTCTGTGAGCAAGGAAAAAATAATGATTTTATGGCAACAGAAGTTTTCCCCTCCTGTGGCTCACAAGCTGCATGGCAGCTCCCAGCAGCCTGCAGTCAGAAGTGTTGCAAAATTTAATATTAAGGCTCATGGACTTTTGCAACTTCAGGAGTTAACTCTATAGCTGAGGTCAGGAAGGCGTGCAGAGGGCTCCAACTAAACTTATTGGATTCAAAGACCTTAAATCTTTTTAGAATTTAAAATGTGACACTTCTCTCCCTATACTGCCAGAATTTTATTCCCTCCTCTTTGCTGTTTCACAGTCTTACAATTGAGCGCTGGTAATTCCTAAAAGAATTTCAGGGTTATCACATAGGATTTCTATTTCTACATTTAAAATATTCCATAAACTGCAAAAGGGAGCCCTGGGGCTTGGTGATGCAAAAAATGCTCCCACTAAAATTACCAGAGAGATAAACTCGGCAATAGATTGACAGACTGAGCATCCTGAAGGCAAGGAGCAGGGAGGCTGTGACTCCTCAGTGCCTCTCCAGGGCTGCAGAAGCACCCCTCTGCTCATGGGGAGCTCACCTTGAGCCCCGCTGCAATTCTGACTACAAAGCACCCATTATCCTCGCCTGGTGCATATATAGCTTTTCTTAAATTGACACAGATGCCATTTCCTATTATAAATAATTTGTTCCACAAATAGACATTTTCAGGAACATCTGTGCCTGTGTTTAATTTGCAGCGTGCTGATTGTCTTACAGGAGTCAATGGGAGAGGTCACACAAGTTAAACGAGTTAAACAAGTTAAACTGAACTTCGTGGGATTGGAGGTCTTTGTTTGCATTTTGCTTTTGTTTTGCCTTTGCCTGTCGTGGGTTTTGTGCTTTTTCAGTGTCACGACTCCCGTGGGGTGTGTGGGAGTTATTTAGGGGTGATACTGGAAACACCAGCCTTTGTAATTCAGCTATTGCTTTAACACGAGAGGCAGTTGTAAACATTTTGTAAATCATTTCAGACAGATTTGGAAGCAGTTTTTTGAAAGGCAGTTTTTAGGAGCATTGACTTTAACTGCCCCATGCTGCCGGTTCCAGTATCTATGCCCTCATCAGGGCTCATCCTGATGGCAGTGCTGAACCTCCACCCAGCAAACGTCCACTCCCTGCTGTTAGAGGGGCTGTGTGTGGTGTGGCTTTGTACATCCAACCTCAGCACAAACAGAGAAGGTTTCTGGTGGCAAGAATGAAAGGTGAGAGGTCCCCAATGTCTCAAGGGTATCTTGCTGCTTGGATACAGCAAATAGTAGATACCAAACTGCCCCAGGGAAAATTCATATATGGGTAAGATCAGGAGATTTTACAAATAATTCCTTCCTCCTTTTCCAATTTTCTGCACACCTATAATCTATAATTTCATGTCCTGTATACACCTGATAGACTGCAGCCCTGTTGATATGCTGCAATAACAAATAAATGGTTATTATTAAAGGGACTATAAATCACATGCTCAACCCCTGTGGAGCTAACTGTAGTGTTTTACATGCTACCTGCAACACTACCACTGCCAATGCAGTGGGACATGGCATTCCCTGTCGTATCCAGCCAAAAAACCATGGGGGTGTGGCTGGTCCAGCCGTCCAGCAGCAGCTGTCCCTGCAAGCATGAACGAAGGGAAACTTCTTGCAGCACCACAGCTGTGTGAGAGAGGATCCTGACAGAGAAATTGATGTAATTCAGGTCTTCATATCTGGTTAATTTACTACTTTGCTATATGGAAAATTGAATGCTAATTGAGCTGGTATGTCTGGGCTTTCATTTCTCTTATCTCCATGAAGAACTGGGTTTTCCCACCTCACCAAGGGATAACACTGCAGCAGAGCACCAACATTCTGCCCATCCACAAGTTGCAGCTCCTCTGATATAAATCCAGCAGCTTGGCACGTAGCTGCAGGCTGCTGGGAGCTCAGTGACGATCAGCTGAGGTGGTTAATAATTTCTTCTTCATGCTGTGAAACTCTTCCAGGCATTCCTTCAGCACTACCTTCCTTGTGCTGAGGCTTAGCTCAGGCAGCTCCCTTGGGACCTCAAAAAACAGCAGGGTTGCTATTTTTATGTGAGTTTGACAAATGAATAAGACAGAATCCAAAGGCCTGTGAACTATCTGGATTTTTTTAAATTAAAAAACCTCTGAAAGACCAGAATGTCCTGCTGCCAGTTCTGGTGATGTGGTTAAATGCCTTGTTCTGCTTGTGGTGGGTGAATGGAATGGCTGGTGCAAACAGAGGCACCAGCTCAGTGACACTGTTCAGTGATGGAAGCACAGATGTGTCCTGAGCAAGCTCTTTTTTCCACGTTTGTCCCATTCCTGCTAAGAGGAAAGTGGATCACATTTCCCCAGGGTATCTCCCCATTCCTTCTGCCCTGTGATAATCAGAACACGGGTGAAAAGAGAATCATTAAGGTTGGAAAAGACGTCCACGATCCTTGAGTCCAATATGACTGAATGAGATGAAGGAGGTTGGGGTATCCCCACTGATGCAGCAGCTGCAGGAATGTTTAGTTCCTGGAAAAACACCATTTGCCTTGGGTTTGTGGCAGGAGGCTGCATGTTGGCCCACATCCATTGTTAAAACAGTGCTGCTCAAAGGCTGGTGTTCTCTGCAACACTGCAGGATACAATAATTCCCTTTTTCTGTGTGAGCTGGTGCACAATGTCAGTGTGCTGGTGCTTGCCCTTCTGCAAGGCCACAGTTGTGACATCAGCACCCAATGGCAGTGTGTGCAGGGGCATGAATACCAAGATTACTTGGTAGGAGGGTGCTGGCTGTATGTAGCTGGGGAAAGGCCTGCACTGATAATGAGAAACGAAAACACTCACTTCCAAACTTTCTCTCACCAAAAATCAGGCCATAATAAGCACTTGTCAGCAGAAGAGGAAAAAGTGTTTCAACACCAGCTTTCAGGCAAGTGAGAAGAGAGCAGAGCAGCAGCAGGGGATGTGTCATCTCATTGTTTCTTGCAGGCTCTCTGCCCCACAGTTAGGAATTTTTCCAAATCTCCCTTCCAGGGTGAAACTTCCCCCATCAGGGGCTGTTCTCCTGAGCTTTAATGTGTTTTCATTGCTGAAAGAAAAGAATGTGTCTACTACCAAATTTGTTCCTTACTTCTGGCAGGGCTCAGCTAGGTTCTCTTGGTCTGAAAACATGCTGAATTAATTTGGGCTGAGCAAATATAGACAGTAAAACATACTTATAACAGAAGAGCTTATTCTCTATTATTTTACATAACAGAAACTCTCTGGCACTTGAAGACACCTCCCTTCCCCGAGGAGGTTTTTCAAACAGCCCAAAGCATGGGAACTGTCCAGGTCAAACACAGGCTCTTTAATCCCATCAGAAATACACAAACACAGACTTGCCCATCAAATAATCCAGCCTCCTCCACCCAGTGGCATAAGGTGAACAGCTTTTATCAGTGCCAGATTCATTATCTTTTCTCCAGAGGATACTGGAGAAGCACCAGTTCACCCAGTGTCTCCCAGCACGCTGGAGAATGCCCTGCAGAGCTGAGTGGAGATGGTCATTGACAGCCCAGCCCATTCCTGCAGCACTGCTCACCTCTCCCAGCCCTCTCCCCAAGGCTGCAGTGATCCCACCTCCTGCTCACACAGCTCCTCTTCCTCCTTCCACCCACCCTGGCACAGACACAAGCCTTGCTCAGTCCTCTCGAGCAGGAGAATACAGCACAGTGGATTGCCATGGAGCTGGAAAATGTAGGAGCAGGAAGCTGGCATGAGACCAGGCAGGTAGAAAAGGAGGATGAGGAGATGCACTGAAGTCAGCAGAGAGAGGCTGACATGAAAAGACTGAAAATGCAGGATGGACCCACTTGGGCTGAGAATGGGAGTAAGAGCAGAAAAACATGAGACAGAAATGCGTAAACAAAAGGAAGAAGTTGCCAAGACCATGACAAGCCTTTTCTGCTGCACCAGGCAGCTCTGATGGACTCACTTCTCTGGAACCACCACACTGAGCACAGGGTTGTATTATCACAGAAAGAAACAGCAAACTGCAATTAAAACTATTTAAAGAAAGAGTTAACCAGCATCACTCTGTCTGAGCAGCACATTCCTCTGGCAGTAATCTCTTCTATTTTTAAGAGATTAAAAACTAAGAGCAGCAGCATCTGGCCTCTAATTTGCAGATATAACAAATCAAATGCCCCAAAATTGGTAATTTGGTAGATTAAATTATGAAAGCCTTTTGGTGTCCACATCTGATAGTGCTTTGATCTTGTTTATATCTTAGAAATTGTTTCATGGACTAACTTTGTTGATTATCTTCAAACTGGGACAGGTTTTATTCCATCAGCAACTCAGTTGCCTTCTGAGCAGCAGCCTGCACTTTAAAGTGCAAATTAAGAACCAGGGAAGAGAAGAAAGGATGGAGCTGTTTGAAGGAGCTGCTGGATGTCAACAGAGGTCAATGCTTTGGTTTCATTTCTTAACTACATATGTACAAATGACCTGACGCAATCCAAAATTGAAAGCCATGACCAAGAGAGGAGGAATAGCCAACTAGAGTGTCTCAGCATCCCGAGCAGTGGATGATGGGTCTGGCCATGAAAGAGATGATGGAGGCCACAGGAGATTCCCTGCAGGATTTCCCTCCTGGAAAGCCTACACCAGAGGGATCCCCCAGTGAGCTAGAGGAGAAGGCAGCCTACTCTTTTGCTAAAAAACGTAATAGCACATGTAACTGGGGAAACACTAAGCAGAACAGAGCTTATAAAGTGCATTCAGATATCAAATGAGCTGGCCACAACCCAAATGCAGGGAAAAGCAGATGATTCCACTTCCAACTCTCGTGGGTGCAGAAGAGGCTCAGAGAGGCAGCTATGAGCTGGTGACTGCTGCAGCTGGCTCTGTGTCCTTGGGAGCTGCCTCTGCAGAGACTCACAGTGGCTCATCCTGCAGGAGATCCTAACCCAGGGCTCTCCTCAGGGCTCTCTGCAGCTGCACAAGGCTGCAGGTGGTCTGCCCTGGAGCCCAGCCCTGCTGCACCGCAGTGACCGCAGGGCTGCTGCTGGTGCCCAGCTCTGCAGGGCAGGGCAGGGAGGTGCTGCAGTTCGGCTGCCTCCCCAAAAGAGAAATGGTCTAAATTAATGTGCTCTGTGACGAGCTGCCAGTGTTAGCATGGCTTTTGAACTAGCCCCAATGCCACAGAGAGATCAAATCTTTATTTTAACAAGATTATTATGGTTTCCTAGGCAATCCAATGCATACAAACAATGGAGCTAACAAAACATTGGATAAAGACATATCACTTCAATTCCCACATACTGAAAAATATTACTTGCCCTCAGGGAACTCACTGGGGAGGAAGAGAACACTTCAAGAAACTTAACCCTGAAGAAATGAGCTGGAAACTTCAAATCTGACCAGTGTGAACATGTTAGAAACTGTACAGCTGACATACAACCTCCAGCAATAATGAGTAAGATGCTTTACCCCTGAGCCAAAGTTTTGCCTAAATCACGTGAAAACTTTTTATAGACATAAAAAGAGAAATTTTCATATGCACACCTCTATCTTAAGAGGCAAGATTCTGCATCTGAGGGCCTGCTATATGATCTTTAAAGAAGCCAAACAATAACTTTATTGTTAGTCTGTGTTACGGTGCTTCCACTCAGCAAAAGCTAGAGTCAACTTCAAATTATTAATCAAATAAACATGCACAGAGATCCCAGGGGCACGATGCCAGAAGTCAGCAGGCAGTTCAGTAAAGAGTGTGAATTCATCCAGAGCTAAAATTCAAATGAGGGTTACTCTTTCACAAAACCCGAACAGTTCCTCCATCCCAGACTTTGCATGAATTGATTGAGTTAAAAATACATGACTTTTATGCCTCTGTGCTTGACACTCCATGTCCTCTACTCAATCTGCAACCAGTGTTCCCAGGGACGACTCGCAAACCAACATCAGAGCCTATTAAAGCAACCCATTTTCTGCTCAAAGGGGTTTCCTCCTCTGTAACAGAAGCAGCAAAACATCGTTTGTGCCATTCAACAAGCTGCTTCTGCAGAAATACTCAAGAATACTCTCACTTTTGTTATTAATCATCCCTCATCTGCGGAGAACTTTTGTCCCACCATAAGCTTAAGAAACACAGAATCAGCTGAGTCACACCTTGAGACACCCTCTCCCATCTGATAAAAAATGGCAAACACACAGTAGCAAACAAACCAAACAGCTCCTCCTCCACACAAGTGAAATCTGCCAGACCCATAGAGAAGATGGTCCAGCTGGGTCTGACTTGGGGGATTCGGCTCTGCCTTACCAGCTCCACCTGTGCCCCTCCTGCTCCTGCTGAGGACCAGTGACAGCCAGGGCACAACCTGACTCCTGCTGTACACCAAAGCTTCACACTGTAGTACAACATAACGAGTCAACAAGGCAGGAAAATGAGCAAATAGCTTCTTGGGGGTTCATGGGGTCCACTCAATGCACTCATTCTCCTGAGTGCTGCCATCTGGTACAGGAGCTAACCACAAGCTGCTGATAAAGAATTTACATTGCTTTGGTACAGCACATTGCTGATCACTTTAATAGCTCCACTCCCTTTTCTTAATAAACCTCAGGAGACATCTTCTGCATTCCCTAAATCACCTAATCCATGGGGCTCTGCTAGGAACAATGCCTTTGTTTCTTCTCAAGTTGATGGGAGTAATAAATTGCATTTCCACAGATGAAATCAATGCATCACAGAAACGTTGCAATGCTGCTTAGAGCAGAAAAACTTCAAAGAACACTGGTTCATGTAAGCCAAATCCCACAGGGCCCAGGAGCTGTTGGAAAGGAGAAGTACCATTTCCCTGATAAACAGGGAAACGTATCTCCTTCATGAAGAAACTGATAAGGTAAAAGTTGGAGACCCTGTGGCATATTTTATAATAAGCAAGTATCTCTTGGATCAGGTTTGCAACCAATCCCCCCTGCTGTATTGATAGCATGGGTTTGCATGCTCAAGGCTGTGCAGGAACTGGAGCCATTAGAGATACTATACTTGCCTCCAAAACTGTTATAGGAAGGTCCCTCAGAGCATTAATGATGCTTATCCTGCCACACAACTCCCTCAGACTCAGCCTGTCTCATGAACTAATCTGGACTCTAGAAAGTACAGCATCTCTGAGAAGAAGATGTTAACAACTACATATGTGTCCCTACTTCACAGAATCACAGTTCTGAGTTGGGACTCACAAGCATCATTGAGTCTAACTCCTGGCCCTGCACAGGACATCCCAAGAGGCACACCATGGGCCCAAAAGTATTGTCCAAATGCTTCTGGAACTCTGTCAGGCTTGGTGCAGTGAGCACTGCCCTGGGGAGCCTGTTCCAGTGCCCAGCCACCCTCTGGGTGTGATACTTCCACAGGTGGAGAGACCCTGAGTCCAGAAGTGCCTGTGGGCCACGTAGGCTGACCAAGGCTTTTTCATGTCAGAGACAGATAAGTTTCATCAGCTGCATCACAAGAAGCACCTAACTTGCATTTCAGTAATACATCTCTTCCAGACAGAAGGATTTATGAAAAATGATCTCCATTGCTCCTCTCAGAAATATATTCCAGCAGTTAATCTTCCTGGGTGCTAAAACACACGCCTTAGTTTACATCAAACTGATTTTAGCACCCAGCTTGCCTGCTAGCAAACTGCGAGTGGAACACAAGCAGGAGCCTTGGAGAGCAGAACCTCCCAACCAAGCTCATTGAAACACATCGGATAGGAGCAGCTCCAGTGGCAAAATGCTTGTCCAGGAGTTCAGCAGGAAGCATGGAGTTTCTTCCCTCTCCTTAGGGTACAATGGAATATTTAAGACACCAGTAGTAGAGGTGAGGGTCACAACTGTAACTCTGAAGCAATCCCATCTGAGGCACTTGGGCATCCAGGAGGAACTGAGGGAAGGTGTGTTTTGCACAGGTACCCATGTCATTCCTCTCATGCACGGATGAGCTTTTTGAAACATACCAGTCCTACAAAAGTATCAGTGATTCAGTGATTTCTGTCTGTGTTTCACATGAACTTTTGCCACTAGGATCTTTAGGGCCAAGGACTGTCTCCTCATCCCCATATTTATACAGCACCCACTGACTCTGAATTGAAGCTTCCAAAGGTGCTGTATCTGTACCTCTGACAAGGCATTTCTTCAGTGCTCTTGGTCCAGAGTCTCAGCAACAAAGTGACTATTTACTCAACTATATTTATTTTCTTTCAAAGGATATTTGTTAATTTTTTTTAAAGACCATGTGCTTGTCATATTTTTTTGACAAATGGTGCCAAGAAATTAAAAAAACACCAAACCCTCAGCAAATGGTTCCAAGAAATGCAGAAATGTATTTCTTCACCCTACACCTCTTCAGCAGTTCTCTGCCCTCCCAAACAAGCTCCTGTTCTCTCTAAGCCCCAGGAGCACTGCTGCCCATGGTCATTACAGAAGTATTCCCAGTGCCTGCCGCAGCTGATGACAGCTCTATAATCTCAGTGCAATTGGATATGTTGCCATGCTTAAGTCAGCTGGTTTGTGTTGGAGGTTTCAGTGTGGCATGCCTTCAAACTGATGTAATTCTCTATGTTTTGTCTGAAAAGTGTGGCTTTTTGGCAAGTTCTCTGGAGCCCAGTGAAAGAAACCTATATTTTCCAGGCCCTCCTTGGCCGCAGTGCTAGTTGGTGGTATGCTGACACATGTAATTCCGAATCTCTGCTCATCCCTGGGCAGCTTGCAGAGCGCTTGCCCACAGAAAGACAACCGTCAGCTGAAACCGACCCAAATTCCTGCCTGACTCTAAAAAAAGAGATTCAGCCATTCAGAAGCAACAGAGATCTGCCAACCCAAACTGAGTCCCTCCAAGGAATTAACTCCCATTTGTTTATTACTGAGTATTTGCCACCTCTAAGTACCATGAATAGCTGAAACATATTCCAACTGGGGAAGCTGCCAGGGGCTGTTTTCCCGAAAAGGCCGACGCGCATATTCTGGTCTCGCTGATGCCACGCCTTCCAATCTGTGCCCTCTTCTATCAAACCAACCCCTCAAACATTATCAGTCTTTTCTGTTTGCAGCTGCTGATGACACACCAGGCTCACCCTGCCTGGCTCTGGGCCACCCTCCTTCAGTTCTGTCAGCAGGCATAGAGAGGAGTGAACACTCTTTCCCTTCTCCCCAGCAAACAGGTACAGGACCCACTCATTAACCTGGATTTTAACTGGCTGTGCCAGAACTGTGCTCTCTGGGAGCTGCAGAGGCAAGTTCCTAAGTTCTACCTGTCCTCTCCAAAGGATAAAGAAGTGGTGCTGCTTCCAGAAGGTTCCAGAGCCTGGGAGAGGGACAGGACCATGGCAGTACATGACTGTAAGAGTATGACACAGCAATGATTATCTATTTAGGGGGAAAATGGGCTCCTATACAACACAGTGTTCTTTGTACACTCCAGAACCAGTGTCTAACTTGAACAGAAAATAGAAAATGGAAAATAAAGGGCCATTCCCTTTTGAAACCTCATAAATGACAGTAAATCAAAATAAGAACATCCTTGTCTCGCTGCAGGCAGGTCTGAACAAAATAGTAGGATTCTCTACAATTAACTGCTAGTGTATGCAAAACAAAGAATCAACCTTTTTCATGTGCTACCTGTGTGAGTTTCTGTCCAGGGAAATGTAAATTTAGATCTGATGAGAATAACCTCTGGACAACAGTGCTGGAAATTATTCATTCCTTTACCCTACTTTTAAAGGTACCTTTCTTTATTCCATTTTAACATTCAGCTACAAAACACTGGATAAGTCATGGAAATTGCCACCTTACTGATATGGCATTAATAGCAATCAGCTCAGCCATCACACAGATGTGGCTCTCTCTTACTAGGTCACTACTATAGAAAGACAGTTTCAGAAGGAAAGTAGTGGACTAACCTGTACAAAAAAAGCTTTTTGAGGGCTGACTTTAGGACCCAGCAAACAAAAGCAGAGATGGCAGCAGCTAAAGGCAGACAGCAAACTTCCTGTGTATCTTTTTCCCTTCAGGCAAATCACTGAATATACAATACACAACCCTATATTGGAGACACTCCAAAATCCTGGCTACCAACACCTACCACAAAGGCTTCCCAAGCACTCCTCTTTCATACTGACTCACACTGCCTTTCACAACCCAGCAGATACACAAAGTTAAAAAAGAGCAACTGAAAGTGACCTTTAAAATAGCAAAATGTTAATTTCAGCTATTGTTTTATGCATCTTCAGTAATTTATCCCCGACCTGAGCCAGGTTCCTCGGGCTCTCCAGCCCGTGTGGCTGTGACTGTGCATGTGTAATGCGCGCTCAGCTCCCGCGGCGCCCGCAGCACGTCCCGCTGCCACCTCGGCTCCTCCTTGACCCACTGCCCAAGAACACAGCTTGATGCTTTTGACAGGCCTACCTTACCTGTCTATGCAAAGCAGAAACTGGAGAGTCAGGAATGAAAGGCTGGTGAAGGGGAAAAAGAGAATGACTGAGAACGTACCCAGACATCCCTTACATACAAAGCTGCAAGTGTAGCTTGGCCAAGGTGAGTCCTGTGGCAGGAGGGTGGCGGTGAAATTACAGTCCTGGTGCTGGCCTTGCTGGTAATGTTCAGTGAGGTTTGTGCACACACACAAAGATCTGGCCATGTAAATAACTGAGTCATATCTCCCCGTGTGATATTTGCTTTTCATGTTGTTTCTTCTTTTTCAGACTTGATAAACATCATGCTGCTTGGTTTACTATATACATGCACATAGATACAAAGAGATAAGTAACCAAGGTATTTGGCTTTAAGAGCCAGGAATTGGGGCTGGTCACATACATAATGCATATGTTACATACAAAGCCATGACTAAAGCGTTGTGGTAACCTTCAGAGGAGCCTCCAGGTGATGATGCATAATTAAGGGACTTGCTAAGCCTAAAGCTACTGAGAAAAACCAATTAGAGTAAAACCAAACCAAAACAAACCCCTATTATACTTAAATCTAGTTCTAGACACCTGTTGTGGGGGATTTATAAAATAACCCTTCAAGCAAGTGATTCACGAGCCACAGGCAAGTGACAGGTCAGAAACAGAACCCAGCAAGTTGGTGTGGAGCCTGGCAGTGTGCTGGGAGCCTCACACGAAGCACCCGTCCTGCTACCCTGACACACCCTCTGTATGCCTTAAAAATGGTATGACTCAAAAATCAAACCACAAAAACATGTTTCATAAGAAATAATGTGTGATGGCACATTGCCTACAGAAACATTTAGTATTTTTTCTTCTGTCAGCAGGAGATCTGGAATTTTTTCCCTTGCCAGATGAACACTGTCCACACTGAACACCAAGGGCATACAGGGCTGCACAGTAGGGAATAACACTTCTTGGTTGCTTTCATTAAAATGACTTACTTTTCACGGTATTTAATATAATTCAGCTTGTGCATCAGACTTCTCTTTGGAACTCATTCCCTGTACCCAGTTGAGAAAAGTAATTCTATCTAAACACTTAAAAAAGCTTCCTGGGAGTCTAACAGATGATCAGTGAGGTCCAAACCTCAGGAACACTTCTATGCACATGAATCTTCCCAAGCCAACTCAGCTCTTTCAATTTTTCAGAAATGTTCTGGGATTTGAGCTTTTACTTAAGCCAACATTTTCCACTCTGAACTATTCAAAAGAGTTTTTTATAATTAAACCCAAGTGATGCTGCAGTAGGAACCACTTGGATGATGAGCTGCTATACAAATCAGTCTGTCGAGATGAATCAGTTTGCTATAGATCAACTCTGTATTCACAGCAGAACCCTTTTAAGTTAACAGCAGACTACAGATACTTCCCTCAACTCTCCAGATAAGGTGACTTTTTTACAGCAAAATCTGATTTTAATTGCAGAACAGGAAATAATGTTGAAGAAAAATGTTCAACCTGCCCTGAGAAATGAACAAATCCCACGTGTGAAGCACATGTGTACTCTGCTGAACACACTCCAACTGTATTTGCACTGTGGACACTGTGTTACATTCAGACAGCAGGAGGAAATATCCACCAAATCACAATGAATGTCCTTTATGCTTGTCAAGAAAGGAGAGAAATGCAACAGATATAGAAGAAAGCTTAACATGTGGAATGAACAGAGTTAGCAACTCAGCATTTTCTGTGAAAAGGCAGACCACATTCACAGCTCAGGGTCTAATTGAAAGCCCTTTAAAAGAAGGGCTTTAAAAGACTGTGGGATTTTGGATCACATCCAGCAGATCCCGAATGCTATCATGATGAGCATGATTACACCTTCATTAATACTCAAAATGTCACTTTTTTACAAACTTCATGAACAAATATAGGAGAGTACAAAAAGAGGAGATATACAAGAGGAACTGATGAAGGAAAAAATCAAGGTTAAAACAAGGCAAACAAACAAATCATTAATGCTCTTGAGACGAATGATGTAATATGGTGATGGAGAACACACCTCAGAGGCAGATGGAAGCCTGAGCTGTGGCTTCAGGTTCTCACACCCTCAGACACTTAAATTCTACCACTGGCTTCCTAGTTAGCACAAAAACCTTTTTCTAAAGCTTGGGTTCAGAGAAAAAGGCAGAAAAATCACGGCTTGTTGCCCATTTATCCAAGCACATCCAGTTTGCTTTCCTTATGTTGTTTATATTTGTGTTCCTACTCACTCTTTTGAGATCTCTGTTTCTGCTTCCCGATGAAGTGTGGCAAGGCAAACTGACACAACAACCATACGGGTGTCAGCCCGTTCCTAACTCTCAGAACTTGCCTGTGCTTAGCTTGATTAGGAACTGGGGATGGGTTCTTATATTGTTTAAACTGTTTTTCCTTCTTTTTACCAAAAGTTTTCTCTGACACTGTAAACAGTGTTTTAGGCAGGCAGGTAATTAAACGCTCATTAAAACAACTAATTAGTTTAGTACCAAAAGTAAGAGATTTTTATCCAGTGCCTTAAGGGCTGGGGTCTTCAGAGGGAAAAGAGTTGATTTGAACCAGAGAACTGACAGAGACCCAGGGTCTCTACCAGAGCCTCAAATGAAGCCTAAGCTTGACTGATGTACCAGAATTATAACATCATCTGTGGTCAGCAGCAGATGTTATTGAACAACTTCAAAGCTAAACACTAAGAACAGAAAAAAATAAAGATTCTTCTGTACTAAGAAAGGGATTAGCACATCACAGCAAAGCCTGCAAAATAAGTATCTAACTTCTAATTGTAGCTCTCAGCCTTCTAATTACTTATTTGCCCCCGCTACACAGACATCCCCTCTGCTGGGAGCTCCGGCCGGGTCTGTGCCCATGGAGCTGCTGCACATGAAGTTGTACAATCTGGTGACAAGTGCCCTGATTACAGTCACAGCACGAGAGCCGCGCTGCCGAGATGCTGCTGACAGAGCCCCTTCGGCTCACGTCACAGGCAGGCAGAAAGGGCAGGCTCACAAGCTCCTGATACTTCCAAATTGAAAAAGAATGCAGAGCTCTGCCCTCCGTTTAGAAGATGAGACTTACTTTGTCAAACAGTTTTCAACATCATTTGCAAATAAATGCTTTTATAAAACTGCAGGGACTGCATTTATGATCTGATATAAAAATCAACAGATGCCTGTTAAGTTATTACAATGAAGAACTTGTTCAACGGGATTACATTCATTATTGTAAGTAATTTACATCCTATAAATCACTTCTTTGGGGATTTACTTTAATTTTCCTTTCGCTGGCAGTGCTACTCATTCTGTTCCTGCTATTTTGGAGATGAAAGTTTGGAACATCTCACATATGGAGAATGAATAAATATTACGAGACATGCTGAGAAAAGCTGTCCTGTTTGTCAAGTGCCTTTGGCTAAAGGAAATTCTGAGCTTCTTGTACCATCTGTGTCCGTACCCACATATACTCACCACACTGAACCCTCTTCATGGAGTTCCAGCCTCAGAGCCAGGTCTCCTGACTGGCTGCAGCTCAGCAGATCTCCATAGATCTTGGCTGATTCCAGGCAAGTGAGAATCTTGCCTTACCCTAGCAATGATTACTGTAACTTTATTCAGATGGTGCAACACTGGAAGATGAATCACAATGACCTGCAAAGAATCTACTACTACGTCAATGGAGGAGACGAGACACACTGAAAATGTGGTAGCCTGAGACAGTGAAGACGGGTTTCATGTGTCCTGAACCCCCTGCCTGCAGTGCCAGAGAGTGGAAATCCAGGATAGGCTGGGCTTAAAGTCACAGGAAAGCACTGCAGGCAGAAAACACAGACGTTTGATTTGCAATCAAGCTAAATCAAAGGGGAAAGGTACCTGTAAAGTCTGGATAAGCAAAATTTGATGCAGTGCAGAGCATGAAATCAAAATCAAAGGGAAAATAATGCCAGGGAAACAGACCTGGAATTGGAGAGTAATTCTATCAGAGTTCTTAAGGGCTTCAGGTGCCTGTCTGTAATTAAAGCATGTCTCCAGCTGAAGCCATCTTCAGTCTACAGAATGTAATGGGGAGACACAAATGACTAAAAACTATTTCATGTGTGAAAGGTTGCAAGAGTGGTCCTAACGCCTGAGATCTTCCCCCAACAGCTCCCAGATAACATTGCTGCTCTGTAGCTCTGTGTGCTCCAGACTCCTGATCAGGAATGCAAGAGGAAGGCTGGTTGACTTTGAAGATTGGCTGATCACTGCAAGCTTTGTCTTGCCCTCATCCCTTTCTCTGTGTGTTGGATTTCAGTACAAACTTCACGTACCCAGATGCAAAGGCAGAATTTTGAGTGGAATCTCTTCTGCCTCTGAGGAATGGAGGTCCTGTTCCCAGAAGGTGCTGAGAATGATAACGGAGTGTTAGCCAGCTTGGATACAGAGAGCATGATACAACTGTATCAGAGTTCTCTGGTAGAAAGGTTATTATCAGCCTTTGAAATGCAAGCTTTTAACAAGGAAGATTAGACTGGTAAAAACTGATAGCAAACTCTGAGGAAGTTTCACCTTGAAACTGGCTCTTTGGGAGCCATAAGGATGAAACAGGACCAAGTTGAACGGGAACTGCACTATCTTGGCAAACTGACCACGACCACATGGCTTTGGATGAGCAAGGGAGGTGTGCTGGACTGTGTGCCATGCTGGGTCCCTGATGGAAAGCTAAACCAACAGAAAACGTTCTAGGTAAAATACCCATCTATTGCCCAGACAAACTGAATCCTATTGACTTCCCCACATCAGAAATCATACTATGCAAAACATGAGCAGCATGCAGGGAAGGACTTTGGTTTCTGTTTTTTTTAAATATTTTTTTAGTTTTCTGAAAGCAGCTGGAATACAGAACAACCCAGGGGAGCCAGCAAAAATACTGGGCCTCCAAAAATCCCAGCCTGCCAGCTGGGTTGGGCAAACAGGCCCGCTGTCCGAGGGGCTGCACAGCAGGTGTCAGCTGCTGAGTGACCAGCCTGGCCATCCAGAGGGGCCTCTGAGTGCCCAGGGGCAGCACAGGCAGCCCAGCAGCACCGGGGAGCCCAACCTCGCGTGCCTGCAGCCAAACAGCTGCGCTGTGGTGTCTCCTGCATAATCACTCCCATCCCTCTCCTCATCCCAGGGGGGGTTGGCAACTGCTCCCTTGCCTCCATCTGGAGAAGCAGCTGGACATGACATGCCAAAGGAAAAAATTCCAATGGGGCAAAAATAAAAATCTCTCAACATGACAATTTTTATGCTAGGAAATGTCACCAACCCAGGTCCCATAGGATCTCACTAACTAGTAATTTAATCATTCAAATCCCTTTCCAAAGGTGCAGTATTTTCCCCTGAAGAAAGGAAGGGCTGGTGACTGGCAGCCCTGTAGGGAAAGGAATGTCTGCGCGGTTTTCCTCCCTTCCCCTCCCAATTGAAACAACGTTCCTTTGCTCCATGGGCACTTATTTGGCTCCTCAGACCACCTTTCCTACCAGCTGTTCTCTCCATTTTAACCACACACATCCCACGTGTGGTGGGGGCGGTGGGGACCCACATGGCTGTGCCTGTCCAGGGCAAAGCGTGCCTGGACCTCAGCCTGGCTTTGCTCCCACCACCCATTTTCAGCCCCAAGGAACTGTGCAGGGAACCCCAATCCCAGGAGACCCCAGACCTGGCTGGCTGTGAGCCCGGGAAGGACACCCCAATCTGCTTTTCCTAAGCCAGAGGGAAGGCCTGCCCCATCCATGCCGTGCTGCCTACGGCAAACTGCAGCAATTTGTGCTGAGTGGTAACATCTGAAAACACCCCACACAATGCAAAGGAACCATCAGTCAGCAAAAATAACCAGGTCTTTAGCCACAAGGTTGACAAGACCCCTTATTGTTTCAGGAGGCTGCAGTGCTCTCTGCTTAAAAACCTGGAGTTACCTCACTGAAATCAGGGCTCCTCTGGGGAGATTATTCAGGCTTTTAAATACATGGCTTTACTCTCGAAGAAAATGAACAAACGTACCAGCCCTATATTTCTCCTGGAAACGTGCACTGTTATCTTTAGTAAAAAGATATTATTTTTATTTTCAGAAAGAAGCTCCAGCGAACAGTGCTTCGAACCAAAAACTATGTTATTTCTCAAACAGCAGTTAGCCTTCATTGGGGCTGGTCTTAAAACTGGGATTTTCCCCCAAGTGACTGGGTATCTTTAGAGATGGATGGACAGAAGTGCCAAGAAAAGCCCTCTGAGGCATGGAAGTGAAGAAGGAATGCTTGGCCAAATACACAGAGCCCAGCAAGTGTATTTGGCTCCCACACTGCCCCCTCGGGAGCTGCCCAGGTACCCCTGTGCCCTGCTGCCCGGTCCCGTGTGCAGAGCCAGCTCCCTGTGCCACAGCCCTGCCCTGGGGAGCTGTGAGAGACTCCTGTGTCACTGACACAGCCCAGGGGTTCGACTGGCTCCCAGCGCAGCACGGGCTTTAGTCCCTGCAGAGATGGAAAGAGTGTGGCCAGGGCAAACCGACCAACCACATGTTCTGTGCAAGGAAGAGCTTTCCTCTGCTCCTCTTTCCAACTTCACAGGATACTCGTGCAAGAAAACTGGTTTTAAGCTGGAAGTTACTGTAGAAATGTGATGTTTAAAACTCAAACATTTTAAAAATTCAACTTTAAGCAGAAGCTTAAGTTGTTAAACCCCTGTACCCCTCTGCAGAGGGAGAATAACTAAGTAAAACTCCTTCAAGCTCTTCCCATGGTGGACTGGCCCTCCCAGATGCAGGCTGCATGCTGGGCAGCATTTCCCTGTCTCTCTGACACATCTGTGCTCTTACCCCCACATAACCACCTCTCAATGAAAACAAGGTTAGCAAAGCAGACTCATCAGAAATCTCTCAGTATTTTACCTGTGTAGACACTGCTCAGTGAGCAGATTCAGTGCTATCTGCACACAGCATTTGGGATTACACTTCTCATCTCTGATGCTCAGCCTTCTGTCTTCACACAATGTGCCTGGTTTTAGATAGACCCTTCTCTTCCCCAAGTCTACCACTTCCTCCCTCAACAATCAAGCACAGAGGAATCACATACAGTCGTCAGGTGGTGCCATCCCAACCATGCAACCAAACAGGGTGCAGTGTGAATGGGGAACCCACTTGGTGACCGTGCCTGGGCTACTGCAGGAGTACCCTTCTCCCTTCCAATTTGGAAATTGCCTCTGCAGTATAATTCTCCTTCCATCAAAGTGAGACTCAACACAGTGCAAGCTCTTGCAAATTGCTGTTTTCTGGACATGCTGCTTTTATTTGTGCAAACATCCCTGCTCCATCTGCTCAGCTTCAGGCATATTATTAATGCTGTGGCAACCTGAAAAGCCCCTGCTCGCTGCACAAACACCAATGTGATTTCAATGGCGAGGTTTTCGAAAGGATCTGGCACCAGTAGGGGAAATGAGGAGTTTGCCATCAGCTATGCTGTGAGCTGATGAGTAGCCCTAGCGGTGAGGAGATGCCAAGGACTCACCAAAAGCTGAGAGGAAATGTGAGGCTTCCCAGAGCATAGGAGGCTTGGCAATAGCAGTTGTTAGTACTGGGGGTGGTTTGCAAACTTAAGTCCTGAAAGTGCAAATGACAGTACGGCCACAAATAGAAAAGGGTACAGAGACACATGTCTTGATGAACTTGGGATCCTGGAACTATAGTTAAGGATGAAGCATGTTTCCCAAACCAGAAGCTTATAATCCATTTGTTTGTAACATGGCAATAAAAATTTAGGAGAAGAGAGAGATGAGGACCTCAGCTAGTAGAGATAAGCATGCACAAGCCTGTTTTGGGCTTATCAAACTGCATGGCAGCTGCCATGGCTGGCAAGCCCCAGCTTGCTAAAGACCATGCCAACATCAGTGGCCATGATGGCAATGGCCCCAGTTTTCCCTGGATCCTCTGAGAGGCCAGCCACTGAGGATGGGCCCATGGGAGGGTGCATAGAGGGACACTGACCCTCTCTCCCCACTGAGAAAATGGTATCTCTGTGAAAGGAGACCTCAGAGGGCTTCTTCCATGCCATTTCCCTGCTCTCTGTAAGGAGACCTCAGAGGGCTTTTTCCATGCCATTTCCCAGCAGCATGAGTAACACAACTGTCTGCTCTGGGCAGTGGCACGAAGGCAGAAGGCACAAGCACAGCTTTTGCCAAGGGCAGCACAGGTTAATTCCCCTCCCTGAACATCCTTGCAACAGCATGGGCTCTTCAGAGGCCATGGCAGAGACAAAACACAGAGTATGCCTGAGGTGCTTCTGGTTGACCAAGCCTTCCTGCCTTGCTTTATTTGTGCTTCATCATTCAACCCTCTCTGCTTTTGGGAAGTTGGAGCAAAATCAAAGCAGCTGGTAGTCAGCTGGACAAGACTAAAAATATGCCTTCTCCCCCTATGTGTGGAGCAGGAATTTTTGTGGCTGTATGGAACTGCTTAGATCAGAGGGCCAATCTTCAGCTTTGCTTTGCTGATGTCCAGTACCTTTGCTGACCTAAGCCAGCTAAAGAGTGGGCAGAAAACATGTCAGACTGTTGAAAAACAGCAAATGTTCAATAACATAATATCAAATCAGAAGCAAACACACAAAAAAAAGCCCCAAAAAACCAAACCAAATCTAATAAAACAATTATCTGTTGGTTGGCTTTCCCTTTCAAGTGCATTAAAAGTAAACCAAATTCATCCAGATGACCCTTGCATGAGTTTTGAAGAAGCTGCAATCAAGGACAATTGATTAAAAAACCTGAATGCTGAATGTGCCCAAACACTTCTACAATCTAGCAAGATGCAGTTTGGATAGAGAACTAATCTCCCTTACTATACCAGCCTGATGATAAGATCAGAACCTTCCTTTCTGTCAAAGTTCAAGCCTTTATATGGGGATGCTATTAAAAACCCCATCAAATTCCAGTATCAGAACAGGCACATCTGAACCAAATTACAGTCTCTTATAACTGAAAGAGATAAGCACAAGAATAAAGCATTTGGAAAACAGTCAATTTTAAAGTTTTATGTATTTTTTTCTACTCTCAGTTTTATAGTTAAATCCTTATGTTTGACCCTTTTTTATTTATTACTTTTCCTCCTGGATTCCAGATTGTGACACTGCAAGTAAGCCCATAATAATGGGAAATATGCATTTTCAGAAGCAGTAGATAAGAAAAGAGCTCAAAGTCCAAGTGACTGGACAGAATACAAACTGAGGAATACAAAACTCCAGCCTGGTTGCTGTATGCAAGAGTTTGAACACTGATAGAAGGGGATTACTGACATCTGCCTCAGCCAGACATCACCACAGAGAAATCAGGTAAAGCAGAACTATATCATGGGTCTGGGTTGAAAGGCTGGGGGGGTGGGGAGAGAAGAGTGACAAACACTTAGAAAGCTTGCAAAAGGAGAAGAGATAAAGATGAGCAGGCCAGAAAGAAAACAAACTGGAGGGCAAGGAAAGCAGGAATGCTGACAGCACTAATATAGAAGCAGATGACAGGGAAGACAAGGAAGACAGTTCGTGGTGAAAAGTAGGATTTATGTACCACAATTCTGGCACCATTCCTGAACATTTCTGAGGGCAAAACCTCCAAAAAGAACTAAATTTAATGTAATGTATATTCAAAAAAGCTTGTGCCCCTCTAGCTGCCGACTTCAAGGTTTCCTCTTCCCCAGCTCAGCTCTCCTGCTCGTTTAGTTTGTGTGACCCCAGCTGGGCTCTCATCACACATTAGCAGACCTGCTCATTACCACATGAGGTGATGAACACACCGAATGCCTTCAGCCAGTGCAGGAGCTCTCATCTACTTGCAGAAAACAGTTCATTTTTTATGGGAGTCATTTAGAACTAAATGCCAACCTTTCTGTTCCCACAGCTCCTCTGACACCTAAACGCATGGCAAATCTCTTCAGAGCTTTCAGAAGGGTTTGTGCAGTAAATCTTAACAGCCTGCTAAAACACAGCCAGTTGCTGAGGTCCCAGTGGATTCATGTGAAATTTGGCCCCCCCTTTTATTGCCTCCACTAAACGAAAAAAAATAACACTCCCCCCCCGAATAATGAAGAGTACAGAGAGAGAAACCCTGTACAACAGCAGCCTGCACATCAGAGCAGCATTATTATGGTCTTCTGGGCTGTTCTGAGAGAACAGTGCTTCTTTGTTAAGGCAAATGTCAGCAGCAGACACTGAACACTTCCTCCTGACCTGAGCTTTTCACTGTACAACAGTCTCCAGTGACCAGCTTTGCCCAATCTATGTCATTGAAACATGAGCTCCAGGGCGCTTCAAATGCTAGAAGCAGCTGCCAGCCAAGCTTCAAGCACTAAACAAATGTTAGTTAAAAAAAAAAAAAAAATCATTTTGTTATCTACAGGTACCATTGAATTGTCACTTCTGAAACCCTTCCCAGAAGCTCTGAGGATCCAGTGTGCAAAACAGTATGCAGGGAAGAGCTCTGCAAGATGGGGCACTGTTACTCATTGGGAGCTTTGGCTTTCACCATTCCAACTATTTTCCTGCAAATATTGAATCAGTTGCTAAGGGATTTCACTGGACAATATGATATCACTCTGTTATTGCACCAGTGACTATATATCATTCCTTTAAAACAGAACAGCATTGTTAAACCCAAACTTAATTTCTTGTCAATACAGCTGTGGTGGGAAAGGCTCAAGAATCCATCTGGTGAGCCAGTTCCCCTCAGCTGCTGAGGCTGCCAGGAGTGCTTTCCCCAACATGAAATGCAATACTCCCCATTGCAGTGGGAAATCCTGGAGCAGGTAGGACAGAGATTACGATAAACCGTGTCTGGAACAGCAAATACAATTTCTCCACTCTAAGCTTGATGTTGAAGTTGATTACAAAAGGTATGTTGTAGTAACACATCACTTTCTAAGAACAAAAGCATTTTAATAAGAAAAGCTAAACAAGGGATTTTTTTTCCTTTAGAAAGTCTGGTTTAAGTTAATAATTTGTGATATGGGATGGTTATGCATATTACAGGCAAGGAAACAGTAGTCAATTATTTAATTAATGATTCTTCTCAAGTACCAACCTTTTATTTGAAGGACCCTAATGATTTTCACAGGCTCTTTCCATTTTATGGGCCTTATCACAAAATGTTTGCAAGAACAACTGTTGCTCTGTATCACAAGCTTCAAGGAATTCCAGTCTCTGCAGCACCAGGAGCGAGTTTCAGTTTCCTGAATTGGATGAGAAGGTCTGAGAACATTTTGGGGCTTTCCCAGAGCTCAGTGAAAGGTGAAGAAGCAGCACCACTAGGTAACTGCACTTCTGTCAGGGCAAGCCACATTGGCACAGGCACCTTTCCAAGGGAAAGGGCATGAGAGGTAAGAACCTCTGCTTGGATTTAGACTCTGTATTTCAGGATTCGATGTGATACCACAGCCTGAACTGCCACAGGGTGGCAAACACTGGTCTCATGCTGCTGGGAAGAAGTGTCCCAACCCTTGCAAACATGCACCATAGCCCTGTTCCCTTGTCACAGAGGACCAGGGGTGGTCCTGCCTACACATGGTACTGGTGGGTGCTTCTCTCAGCCCCTGAAATGCCTGATGCCAGAGCTCCTCAGCAGGACTTGTCAAGCAGAGTATCTCTTGATGCACAGGGAAATGCTAACAGTACTGCAAAGGCTCAAATGGGCACCTTTAAAATTCTCTTCGGCATCAACATGTTGCAAATCCCTCTTTCTCAGCCCAAAGGACTAACAGAGAGAAAACAGCTGAAGTGTCATGATTTCAAAACTCAGCCACTCTGGGAGTCACCCGGTGGTATTCATGGTGGGCTGAGGCACATCTGAGCAAGTTTCCCAGGGGATTTACAGTGCTAAAGTATGTGAAAGTTTGCAAAAGGGTTTCTGGTTCAAACTGGAGCTTCCCCCAGTTCTCCCAGCAAAGCTGGATTCCTCTGGCAAACACTCCCACTCCCACCCAGGGGCTGGGCTGCCCCAGCCACAGCCCTCTGCCCTCCTCCTCCTCAGCAGGGCTTGGCTGCCTTGCAGGACAGGCAGCCCACACACCTACAGGTAGGACTGGCCTTTTTATAGCATCAGCTTGGATGAGAGTATTTATAGCAAGTCACAGATGAAGGGTACATAATTAGTGATAAATAACTTCCTAACAGGACCAGCACATTTGTTCTTAATTAGCCTCTATTCACATTCAATGAATTTACGTTACTGCTGTTATTAAAAATCTTTGCAGAGGACAATCAATATGAAGTTAAGACAGCAAAATGCTAACAGGCGGCACATTATACATGGATGCGTTTGAAAATCTCCAAGCAGTGTGAAAATGACCTTCAAACCATAGGAAAACAATATCTGCATTTCTAATGTTCCTTCTTCCTAGCCAAATGGATTTCTCTGTACCTTTGGACACGGTCCCCCTCCCTCTAAATCATTTAATAAGTGATGAAGATGATTAAGATCACTGATCTGCTCAAGTAACTGAATGTTTCTGACATCATCCTCCAGCGGGAAAAAAAACCCAAACAAACCACCACCCAACCCAAAAAGTGCCCCATGTTCAGAGGGCGTGGGCTCACACTGTGTGGGACAGGCAGCAAAGGCAGAAGTGCAGCTGTTTGACTTTTGCAAAGTGCAAGGTGTGACCCTATTATGATTAAAGCCTTTTTGCTTGGCTCTGTGCTGGAGCAAAGCAGGGAGTTTTGTTGGGTGTGGATGAAAAAAAGCGATCAGAAAGTTCTTGCTACTGAGTCATGACACAATGGATAAAAATAATTTTGCTATTTCACATGCTTGGGAAGAAAATCATTTCAGCCTGTGGAGACAAATAGGGATTATCTAAATCAAACACAGAGAAAAATCTGACTCTGTCTGGTATTTCTCGTGTTTAAGTAAGCAATACTGTGATGGGTCGCTCCTTCAAAATCTCCTAAACTCGATCCAGCTTCTACGGGTCTGGATTCCAGCACCTCATCAACAAAATGTTTGTAACTGTAACAGTAATCTTTCTCCCAAAAGCTTGACCACTGCTTACTTTAATAGTTATCTACAAAAATGATGGAATGCTTTCTACTGAGCTGAAGGCTGGCCAATGTTTCAAATCCCTTCCTAGCACGGCCCAAACCTGCCTGGAGGATACACAGCTGGAGCCTGCTCTGCCCCACGATCCCATCCAGCACCGTGCCCTGTCCTGCTGCAGCAGCACCACCCAGCCTGCAGCAAAGGAAAGTTCAACACCTGCTCTGGGCTGCACTTCATAAAGTGCACAAGGAAAGAACAGTGTCTACAATGTCTGCTCTGCAGATTAGCAGCATTCAATCCTGCTCTACAAAACACCATCTATTTTAGAGCCCAAATTAGCATACCTTCAAGGGTATTAAGTAGCCATTAATAACTTCTGGAGAAACCAAGTAAATTAAATACGTATCATCCTTTTTGACACGTCAAGGGCAGTACGGCAGAATATTGGTGGGCGATGAGGAGTAACATACATAAACTGACTGACTTTAAAAAAAGTCAATAAAAACTTAATCATAGAAGAATATAACCAACATATATCTAATCCACTGAGACGTTCACAGGGGAATTTCAGTTTCAGCAATAAACCAAATTCATTTCAGGTTAAACTAATATGGACATCTTGAATTTATTAGTGAAAAATGAAAGTAGCATGAACTTTAAGTTTTCAAAAGCAAGAAGACATTTAATAAAATCTCTCTCTTTTTGCCATGGGACTAAGGGAGAAATCCAATAACATATTAGCCATGCAATTCTGTTAAGTTATGGATTCTTATTTACAACACGTTTTAGCTTGATTTTATCTTAATATACTGTAATGATTTGCTGTCATAATTGAAATTTGTCGTATTGTTAATCATTATAATAACAAAGAAATATTATTTAGCTTATAACTAAGAGAACACAACTAAATATTGCCATTAAAGACAATCTGTGGGTATGTTGCCTAGGGCTGGTGTGACCATTACCTTCTATTAAATAACAAGTATGGATTACTTTAATTGACAGATTGCTTTGAAATAGGAAAGGATGATAAGCATTTTCTGTGGAAACTTGTACGGCTGGGAAAAGCATTTTGCCAAAAGTGTAATTCTCCAAGGAGGGACTGAACCTGAGATATTTCAATCTGGACAGCCTGTGAGAGGGACCCAGAGTTCAGCTCCCTAATGCACATTCCTGAGGATGCTCCCAGCTCCCGAGACACAGCAGTGGAACCTTGCAGCCCTGATAGGCAGCCCAGCCAGCAAGGATGGAAACAACCCACAGCTCCTGGCACTGCTTCCAAATAACAACACTGGCTTTTGGCCCAAATGTTTAATTTGCAATTAAATTTGTAAAAATTAATTTGCAGCTGAAAAGATAAATATGTTTACAGAAAACGGATGCAGGTTTTTCCCTGTGTTCACTGTAATACTCCATAAATTCATGTTGTCACGTGACCACCAAAAATCAGTGTTTACAGGCTTCAAGGTGCTTACTTCCTGAGTGGGCAGCTGAAGGGAACAAACACTTCTGACAAACCAGGCTTGTGCTGTACCTGCTGGGCACCTTCTGAACGCCGAGGGGCTGCAGGCTGTGTGCACCAGGCTGCACACATCCAGCCTCGTGTCAGCAAAGGCTCCTCAGCCCTACTTGTCTGATGTCTCACAGGACTAGTAATTGAAATCAACACTGAATTTCCCGCTACCAGTAATTTTTTTTAAAATCTGAAAGTACATGTAATATTGGGATCACTTCCTCAGGAGACAGTGTTATGAAGGGCATGAACAGGAAACATGATCAGAGCAGTGAATAAAGATTGAAAATCCATCTGACAATGAAAGGCTGCTATGGAACACTAATACTCCGTGATAGCAAATGCTTCCCAGCCCATGGAGTACTGAAACAATGCTGACACAGATGAAGGGAACACTGCCTACATCTAAATTTTCTTCTTTCTCAATTGTTTTTCATAAGTAGCACCAAATTTTAGGGTATATTTATACTATGAGTCTCTAGAAGCCATACCCACAGCTGGAGCACAGGACAGCTGTGCCTGGCACACAGCGAGCTCCTCCAAACACACCAACACACAGGGATCAAGTCTGTGCTCTGAAATAGTGCAATAAGAAACTATTTCAACTTTTAAAGCCCACCAGTTGCATCATAACACCATCTCTGTTTGCTTCAAGACACAGCACAGCCCCAGGATGGGGCCAGGATGGTGCACAAAGGCATCCAGTGATCCTGGGAATGTCCTGCTGTAGAGCCCAGAGCTGCACTCCACAATGGCTCACTGCATGAGCAGGATGCCACTGGCTGTCCCAGCCTCTCCACACAGGCACAGGGCTGCCTGCAGCACCCACAGCTCCTTCCTGCTTCAGGGCTGGACTGCACTGCTGTCAGAAACGCTGTGCTGCTGCAAGAGCCATCTGCCATCCCGGAGACCCAGCCCTTCCAGGCCTACGCTCCCAAGTCATTTGCTCAGCCCTACTCAGATTGCATTTATCCTTTCTGTGAAAATAACAAGAAACCTCAAAAAGAAGCCATGAAAAAAGCCTTTTCCGTGGCTGCAAGGAGAGCCCTGTGTGAACAGATCCACCAGGCGTGTAAACAGCAGGTTCTGCACCCAGTGTTTGTTTTTCATCTCCAACAAGGAGAGTGTGCTTAGTGATGAAGGAGGCTGAGCAGACTTTTATCCAAACACTTCTGATCTTCCGATTTCTCTTGCACATCCTGAACTGCCTGAAGGCAATGTAGAAAACCCCGCAAAAGGCATAAAGCACAAATTCTCAAAGCAGTGTTTGTTCCTCTCAGAGTTGTCTTGTGCTTTCTTCCCCCACTGCTCCCTTTCTCCACCCTCTTCTCCTCCCTCCCCCATTGCTCTGCAATTCATTTTATTTCTTCAAAAACATACTCCCAACTGTATACATGGCTG
The DNA here is from genome assembly GCA_013400515.1 of Erpornis zantholeuca. Classification (NCBI taxonomy): domain Eukaryota; kingdom Metazoa; phylum Chordata; class Aves; order Passeriformes; family Timaliidae; genus Erpornis; species Erpornis zantholeuca. Next base: position 997,360 of record VZTN01004277.1, read on the forward strand.
TGTGGAGCTCCAGTGAGCTACCAGGTTATCTGACAGACACTCACTGTCTCACTTGCATTCAGACTGGTTTCCTGTACTGTTGCATCATGTTCTTCCAGGTAAGGCAGTTCAGCATCACCTGCATGTTGTGAAACATCTGGCACTTGTCTGGGTGCTGTAAGAAATATGGAGTTTTAAGCACACCATATAGGCACACAAGCCTATACTTCACATCTTTTCAGACACTTCCCATATTTTCATTCCAAAGGTCCCACTTCTTCAATATAAAGACTTGCCAAGGACCACAGGGCCACCTGCACTTGCAGCATCTCCCCACCCAGCTCCTCCCATGAAGCAGTGCTGAGCTTCACCACAGAGCTGGTATTTATAGCCACACCTCTCCCAAGTTCTGTGGTCCTGGAGCCCTGGAGGCTTTGGTTAGGGCTTGTCTTAACTTCTTACACCACGAGAACAGTAAAACCTTGTTTAATATTTCATGCACGCCTTGAAAGCGAAGGGGCACCTCCCTTCTTCCTGCTCAAGTACCAGGGGCTTTCCACGGGGCACAGCAGCCTCTCCCTCCTGTCAGGCAGGAGGGCTTGCTCAGGGATGTTGCCTTTCAGAGGCATTTCCAAGGAGTGTCACACAGAGCCAGTGCTGCAGCCATCACATCTCTGCGCTCCAGAACCGAAAACCTCTGACAGCACAGACTTCCAAAGTCGGGGTCAAAATGCAACACCACCTTGGGGTAGGAGAGAGGCCTTAGAAAACCATTGTTGCTCCTCCTTGAAGCTGACAGTGAGAAATTTCCTTTCTTGTCTCTTCTGTGTGATTGCTTATTAAAAACACTAATTACCATGGACTTCCTATAGAAGGAGAAGAACATAACCTGAACAGAACAGCTGTGCCAAAGTGGTCTTTCTGCAGAGCCTCTGAAGAATACTTCATAGCCCAGACAGACCCACCCTCTACTGCAGAATAGAGCAAGGAGGGGGCTCTAGAGCCAGAAGCAAAATGGACAAAGGGAAGGATATTAAGAAAAAAATTAAGGATACTGCAAAGAGCTTTTACAATCACATGGAGCTATTTCTCTGCAGAACCAGCAGACTTGCCAAAGATAACACAAGGGGGAGAATAATTATATTTCCTCACTATTTAGAAAAAAGTCAGATGAATGCAGTGTTATCACAGGGTGATGACCAAATTTCTCATTCCAGCAGTAAAGCAGTAACAACTGAAATAGCACATTTAAAAAATCCAAAACCTTCAGCTACTCAGTATCTGCAAGTGCTAAAACTGCTGTAACTTTTATAGTTACTTTTAGTAACCCATAAAACACTGGACAAATTTCAGATGAAGAAAACTGTGAATGTTGTACAAATTCTGAAGAAGGTAAATGAGCAGCTGCAGCTCTGCCAGCCTGATGCCAGTGCCCTGCCTGACCTGAGGTTTGACTTGTAAAGAAGTATAGGAAGATGGTAACTTACGTGCAGCCTGTCAAACCAACACAAGAAATTGTCTCCAAACAGCTCTTTTGACAGAAAAAAGTGGTGCAAATAATCAGTAACTAGAAGGTAGAGAGGATTAAGCCACACTTAATAATTGTGAGGGTAAAACCAGCCTGCTCTACAAGCTACAACTGAAATCCCCACTGCAGGAAGGGTGAGTCCAGTCCAACCGTGCAAAAAAAATTCTCTTCCTTGCCTCTTAGTCTGCTCATCAGTTGTGCTGGAGCGATGGGATCTGGATCTCATCTTAAAAACTCCTCATGCCCTGCTGCAGAAAAGAGCCAAGAGCACAGAAACACTTGAGGGCTGGGAGGATGCTGGGGGGAGGAGCCTTTGGCCTCTTTACATCCTCCTTAGTTTTCTAAGCTTCTTCTGCAATGCCATTTCTCTGTCCTGATGCTCTTATCCATTTACATTCTCTTCCTTATTCTTCACAGTTTAAATTTACCACGCTCTTTTGTTTTTCATGTAGATCTACTTAGAAATTGGCTGTGATACTCTCAAAATACTGCACATCACTGAGCTAAACCTCACTCTGCACTCTGCAGTCCTTACTACACCTAGATTCGATCCTACAAAATCACTCCTATTCTTCTGCAGACCACAGTTGGCCAGGTTCTCACTATTGCCAGAGGTGGATGCCATTGGTAACGTATATGTATTACATACAAGCAGAAATCAATGCTGTGTGCTGTACATCTGGATCGATATCACGGAAATAAAAATGGATTTTGGACATATGAATAAAAAAAATATATATGACAAAGAGGAAACCAGAAAATCTTTAAAGAAACTCATCAAATGAAAGGCAGCAAAAAGCAGCAACTGCACCACATAAAGGCCTAAATTTATTTGCAGTGTGACTATTTTTAGATACCCCATTTTAGTTACTAACCTGCATTTATTCTAACGTGGGGTTTGGTGGTTTTTCTTTTAACTGTCTGTGCAAGCTCTTTGGTCAGATATAGTAACGAGCACTCACCACAGTAATTTTAATTAACAAGCTCTAATAAATTTGCACATGTTGCAATATAAGCTCTAAAAATACCCATGTGCATCCCCAAACCAGGGCCAGATTGCCCTGCAGTGAGGTTCCCTAGGAGTTCTTTGAACATTAAACCCCAGCACAACTGCCTGTGGCACTCGGGCAATGCCCTCCCACCCAAAAGCTGCCCCGGCTGCTGCCCAGCCCTGGCACTCTCACCCTGTTTCACCCACCACGGCCAGAGGCTCCCACAGACCTCCAGCTGCACCCAGGTCTGCAGAGATGAGAAGTTCTGCTCCCTTTTTTGGGTCAGTCTCAGCCCTTTTGGCTGGAGCCAACCTGTTAAGAGGCCACATTTGGCACAACTGCAGTTAGGCAGCTGTGCCAAAGAGGGGAATAAATAAATCACACTCTTGTCAAAACATTCCAGTTTTCACCGAAACCTTTCAGTGCACTGATGCTTGCCCCCATGTTTTTTTAACCTGTAAAAGGCCATTCACTGTCAGTGTGGGACACTGAGCAAGAATGGAGGGAACAGTTATTTTTTTCACCAACTCCTACAGTTCCCAGACCTGACTCCCATTCCTATGGGAACACTGCATGCTTCAATCAAGGGCATCAATCCCAGTATAGAAACAACCCCCACCCACTCCTCCCATCCCATGTCCTGTTCCCAGGCATGATCCTGATCTCCTGGGGCTGAAGTGGTTCCACTCACATCAGAAACTGGTGCTGGCAACAGGAGCTTAATCAGTTTAGTGTTGTATTTCCAAGAGAGCCACGTCCCAAAGACACAAAGCTATGCAGGGAGCAGCTTTCCTGGGGATAGCCTTTCCAGGCAGGCTTTCTGCAGCTGCCTGGTGGATGTCTAGGCCAGCACAGCCACTTCTTACTGTGTGTTCCCAATTCCCACAGCAAGTGTAGGGGTTGGAACCATCTCCACAAAGGCAGCGATCCCAAGAAATGCTGCAGTGTCAGAGTGGGGACAGGGTGGGGACGGCGGAGCAAATCTGCACTGTGGTGCAGAATCCTGCAGTGGAGGGTGTGTACAGCTGAGGGAACAGATGTTCCTGACATCGACCAAAATGCTTTAGAAGCTCCTGTGCACAGTAAAATGGCCTGGGATACACAGATGGTCAGCGGGGATTGGGTGAGGGCAGTGTGGGTGATCTCTGCTGCATGTGCTGTGCACAGAGCTGGCCAGTGCATTCCCGTTAGGACTTGCCTTTCTCAAAGGACAGGAAAAATGGTTTCAGATGGGTATTAATGCTCACATCTTTCCCATCACAGGTATTTGAGAGGTACTGTTGGTCACTGTTCTTCCCTCCTAAGAGTGAATTTTTTCTCATTCAAGGAAAACACGCAGAAAAGGGTGTAATTTATTTAACACATACCAGAAATATCCAGCCCTATCAGCATGTTTAAGTGTTTGGAAGAACTAAACTATAAATGTGAGAGGATCAACATGTGCTGAACAGAAGCAGGAGAGCTGCTGCTAGGTTTTGTGAAAGTTGCCACGGTTTGGAGAACTTCAGAGAATTATACCCTGAGCAGAGACAGCAACAAGCTCACGGAAGCTTTTTCTATGCTGTACATTGTGCTGGCATATGGGAATGTCATACCAATGCTATTAGCCAGGGCTCTTTTGCCATGATGTAAAGCATCTAATAATTATACAGCAAATATGACGAGATGGAATTGAACCTGATCTCAATTAGCAACCAGAAGTATCCTTCCAACTGAGATTAATATTGATTAAACCATAACAAGACTAGTACTTGCCAATAAGAGCTCTATAAAATCAAGGAAAGGTGAGGCCAACCTCTAAGTTGGGAGCACTTTGTCATGAGCTGTAAAGACAAGTGATTGTCCTATGGCCCAATTTGTCCTTTTCAAAAATGGAAGTTTGGCTCTGTATAATTCAGGAAATTACAGCCATTTCAGCGGACAGCTAGTCTGGCCAGGAGCCCAGAGCAGAGATCAACAGCCTTCAGGAGACAGTTCTGTCTTCCTTTCAGCTCTCCCCATCCCTCGTACAGTATTAATCACATCAAATCCCAATCCTCTCGGCCTTCCCCACTCTCAGAAATGCAAGACGTGGTTCCCACGACTGTTGTACCGTACTTCAAAATATAGGCTTGTGCTTTTTAATTTCCCCCCTTGCACCAAATTAAGGTGGATATTTTGGAGTGGTACAAATATATTGGATTTATTGGCTCTTCCCTTGAGTGAGGTATAATAGTTCCACCAGTCCAATCCTACATTGCCTTTACATGGAAATGACTGGATTTATAGCTAGCCATTTTTAGATTAAATTAAGTCAAACCATAACAACTAAGCATCCTTTAGGGCTTAGTGCAGATTATAAAGTGGTGCTTGAAAAACAGACATGCAAGGGTATGAGAGGCAACAATAGAAAGCTTACAACAAATCTTATTTTCAAGATTCTTGATCCTATTTAAGTAATGTTTTAAAATGTTCGGGCCAACTTCAGAGAGATGCTGTACAGCTCAAGAAACACTGAGTGCTAATATTCTTCAAATGTAAAAATACATACACATAGAACATTAATTGGCAAGTAACTGATAAAGCAAACTTCTTTTACTAAGTTTTTGTTAATATTTTTCTGATAAAGAACTATTTGCAAAGAACAAAGACCAATGTGACAATTACTAATTTTCTTAAAATGAGGGTAGGAGGCAAATGAAGCCTGGAAACCTTTACACCCTAACAAGTATTGGGTTGGGAAACAATTAATGTCCATGTGCCAAACCCAGAAATGTGCCCCCAAAAAGCGGCTTGTGTGCTTTCTGACACAGTAGCCACATGGCCCTGGCCAGGCAGCAGTGCCACAGCACTTCAGTAACATAGGCTGCTCCAAGGTATGTCCTGAAAGACAGACCTTGCCTGTCCTGGTGATTTGTCAGTAGTTCGGCACTGGAATAGAAAGAGGCACTGAGAGTCCAGGAGAAAGAGGCCACAACCTTTCCAAGTGAATACTGGAGAGATCAGCTCTAAATGTAATGCAAGAAATATTACTTCAAAGATACAGCAGGCCCGTGACTACAGACACTGCCAAGAATTGTCACCTTGTCAAAGAACTTTTCTAGCCTTTTGAAACTTCACCTGTGCACAAAATTGCAATCCTTCACCTTCAACAGCAGGCAAATATCAGCCTAATGTGGCGAGGATAAAAAATTGAAACACAGAACCTTATTAGGAAATACAAGTCTGTCTCCTGCAGCCACAAGAAGAGAGCATCGGGAAGGCAGGAGCACCAAGATGATTTTTTACTGGGTGCAGCCACTGGGACTTCTGCAGGTTCCTTGGGACAATGGCATTATACCAGCACGCTGACATTCAAGTGCAACAGAGTTGTAAGAGAGCAGTAGCTGCCCAAGGATGTGCTCATGCTTGCTAAGCCTCTAATCCCAGCTTTGATTCCTTCTCCATCCATAATCAGTTCAAATACAGCTAGAATTAATCACTGTTTGCAAATTTAAAGGCTGCTTTTCTTCTCTCTGCTTAGAATCTGCCTTAGGTCACACACAGAGCCAGCATGGGTGAAGACATGGGCCAGACCCCCTCCAGAGTCTGGCATTCCCCTCTTGCCCAGAATACAATACAGTGTGTTACTGCACAGCAGTGCTCAGAGCAATAAACAGTAATAGTAATAATAGTAATAGCAGCAACAACAGCAGCAACAACAGTAATAATAAACAGTGATAAACCCTGCAGTACCTACTTATTTGGCAGTGGCTGTGCCTCTAGAGTCACTCTTGCTCATTTCCTGGATCCATCTCTGAACAGATTCTTACGCCCCCATCGAGAGCATCTCTGCCCACCCTGACTCTGGTCTAGCCAGGCTCCAGTGTTGGTTCTCCCTGACCTCCTCCCTCTTTGGTAAACTGTTCCTCCACCCAGTCTGTTGTTCCCTTGATACCACATGGGCTGAGGAGGGGCAGCTGTGGGCTGGACAGGACAGTACCTTCTCTTGAAAGCTGGCCAAGCTGATCCTCTTTCACACTATGATCCTTGTACCTTACTCTGGAGCTCCAACGAGCATTTTGGCCAGCACAACTGCAACTCCAGCTCAGGTCACCTTCACATCACAGTGACCATCAGCCTTCAGTCATTAGGTCCCCCAGCTTTAATGATCCTTTTGTAACTCCTCTAGATGTTATTAGATTGCACACAGCTTTTTTTAAGACTATCTCAAAGCATCCCATTTCTTGTTATTATAGAAAGTCAAGAAACATAACATGAGCACTGCTCCTAAAAATGAGATTTATGCCCAGCTGCACTGTGCAAGCAGAGTTACGGTGCAGAGAAAATTACAGGCAATAAATAAACGTGTATATAGATAGAGGATATCTTTTAATACATATCTGAAAAACATTCTTTGGAATGCTTAATGAGACACCTATTTCAGATCCTCTAAAACCATTTTCTTAAGACTTAGTGAGTTCTGTACTTAAAAAGAGGTTAGTGAACCAGCAACCAAAAAGTGGTTTTCATTTCCATTTCAAAGGATTCCAGCAGAGCCAGATATTTTCAAACATTCTACTTGCAAAATACTGATGCTCTTAAGCCTGTAAGACAAACTAATTGCATCACCAACCATAGAAAAAGTCAAATGTAATTTGGAATGCCACTGGAAGTGCAAAGGGGTGTTGGGCATCCCTCCAAAGTACAAGTCGCATCCACAGATCTTCCTTCACTCACCCATGAGGTTCTTTGATTCTCTGGGAACATGTTACACTTCTTGGAGCTGACTTTCAAAAAATGGACATTGCCGGGAGTCTACAATAGTAAAGTTTTTTCATCCTTGCTTTTCGTGGTCTTACAAAGATCCACATCTTATGTGGATAGCCTGGGTTCAATTGATAGATCTACTTGCTAAAATAACAGCTGATACTCAAAGATGATCTGAAGAATATTATCCAGCAAGGTTAATTCCCCACTGCTGCCTTCTCTTGTCCAGAAACTGGCCAGGATTAGTGAGCATCTCTTCCTCTCACCACTCTCTGCTCAGGCACATCCCCAATCCCACTCGCTCACCTCCTGGCTCCAGAGCAGGTTGCTATTCCTCTGGCAGCCCCAGCACCCAAGATGGACAAAGACAAGAATAAAACAGCAAGAAAAGCACTTCTACCTCTTTGGCAGCACATCTGTCACACAGGAACATCACAGCCTGTTTCTCAGCTGGCAGGTGTCTAAACACACTCACCCAAGTCAATACCCTGGTCAGAAGAGCACCCTGCAGTCAGGGAACATGGTGAACGTGGACAAAGACCACAGATGGAGCACAAGAAAGAGTAAAGGATAAGGATACAACATCACACTAATTTCACAAAAAAGAAGAGGTGGGGTTTGAGAGCTAAACTAGGGATCTAATAAAGCCTGACTTATTTAACTTGAAGGTATGATGATGAAAAACCTAAAGTCTCCCTGTGCACCAAGAAAATGAGTTTGAAATGCAATGACCGCCTGTACTAGCAATTTATAATCTCTCAGCTGCTGAGATTGTGAACAGTGGCACTTTGTAATCTTATAGGAAAAGCAGCTCTAATGCCATCTGGTCATATATTTCTGGCCAAGATCATTTAGTGGAGCCTGTAATGAAAAAAGTTGCACATCCTCCTAAAAATCTGAATTATGCCAGCTGTGCCACAGTGTCAGCTGTGCTTTCAAGGAGAAGGACAGCTGTCATTCCTTGTCTCTGAAGATAGGAAGCACACTGCCTTCCTTAAGAGAACTAATTTTTCTTGGCTCACTCTAAATTATCCTACCTGTCACTAGGAAAAGAAAGGGTGAAGTCCCTATTAACATTTTTTGCTTGATTTTTGCTGACATATATGACACTTGGTTCCATACCCACCTTGCTGAGCTACTGTGAAGTAGGCGATATTTGGGCCTTGACTCTAATCTGAACTGAAGCCAGCTCTACAGCCTTGGCATAAGACCAGTTTGAGGGAGGGTGCAGTTAAACTCGTCATCTTCACCTCTCCTAATGAATGAGACATTTCATATTTTAGATATTACCTCAGCAACTTCCTGCCAGCTTTAAATTGCTCTGTCATCTCAGATTAGCACTCATCATTCATGCTAATGTAAACTAAATGGTACCTCTCCTGAAATATGTGAAAGAATAAATGGGATTACAATGAGGGCTGCAGAGCATAAAATTTCTAATCCGTGAGCGACTAATTGCTGCAGGTCCTTCTCGGTACTTCCATCCAGCAGGCCATCAATTTGAACCTGTATATTTGCTATTATGTTATTTTAAGGTCAAACCTTGTTTGCCTCAAGCACACAACTATTCTCACCAGCTCCAAGGGCCTATTTGCAAAAGCAGAGATATGTAACCTCAAATGAGCAGGAAAGGAGATACCAGCACCGAGCTGCCTGTAGCAAAGCCATCCACTCCCAGGACAGAGGGGCTAAGGGCACGCCTTCACCACCACGTCCCATCTAGACTCCTCCACCCGCTCACAAAGCAAAGCTGCAGCAGGGAGAATTATAGCCCAATACTCACTGTGACAGGAAGGAAATAGCATTGGGAAATGCTTATTTTAATGACAGAAAAATATTTGCCAGGCTTGGACTTAGCAGCAGTAGAAATGTTATTACTTTCGAAGCCGGAAGAGGAAATATTTCAAGGGCTATTTTTTGACACCTTCACTGTGGCTTGATTTCTGCATCTATTAAGAAAAAGTCTATATAGCCTGTGCTGTGAGAGCCTTGCAAATCTTTGCATAAAACTCCATTTTATAAGGCAATAGTGTGATAGAACTGTACAGAATTTACATCAGTCTGAAGAGCCACAAAAAGTATATGTACATGAAAATACTAAAGTGGCCTTGTTTTATTTCCAGAATTAATGCTAAATTCCATGTCTTCTTCATTTTATTATTTCCCGGAGTACATGGAAACAAGACAGAGAAGGGTCCCATGAAGCACTGCTATGTAAAGAGGCTTGGCTGTGTAGAGCTTCCTTCCTAATGTGTAAATTTGCCATCCTTTTAACCCAAAATAACTTTAAAATGTTAGGCACATAGAAAGCTGTATTGCCTAGCCATTTGCAGTTTCATCTTCCCAGCATGCTTGTGTCGAGTGAAATCCATTTCAAAATACCATCACTGCAAGCACTTCAAAGCCTAGGAAACATCTTTTAATGGTCATTACTGCGCCTACCTTGGGCCATCCTGAGCCTCCTTCAAATGTCCATTGATTTGGGTGGGAGTGCAGAGCACTGAGCAATGACACTGGCAAGTACATCAGCTCTGTTACACCGCCCTGAAATTAGGCAGAGTAGAACCAATTTCTGTGCTGTAAAGTTCCAGTAACCCAGAAAATCCTGGGAAGTGCAGAAAGCGAAAGGCTTTGATAGATGAACATTTGCAAATGGAGAGCCGTCTAGCTCTGGAAATTACCTCTCAGAGTTATGATGATGTACTTTGGCATCTCCCTCATTATGTGCAGCAAGTTTTTAGTCTAATTTCTGGGTTCAGGGCTTTCTGAAAAGGAAGTCACTTACTTCACTTTGGAACAAAGAGGAATGACAGTAAAGAAAGACAAGGTAAAGATTTGTCTACAAAAATGCTTTTTAACATGGATTTCTCCTGGGTACTGCTTAATTCTCAACTGCTCCTCTTTAATAGATCTAAACTCTGTTTTTAACACCTAATGTTATCTTTTCTCTATCCTACTCCTTCCATGCATAATAAAGTGTATTCAAGGTGCTTACATGGCTGTTGTTACTCAAGGATGTGAGCACCTCCTTACTCCATCTATCTTTGTAATACCAGTGGGAGCTGGGAAAGTCCTATTACAGTCTCAGGCTCGGAACATCAGAGATATTTAGGGACCTGCCACTGAGATAAATGGGATTAGCTGCCCCATGGCTTTTCTGGCTCAGAGCCTCCACTGTGTCCCTAAAATCACAAAGGACATCTTAAATGAAGCAGGGAAGCACTCCTAAGAATCTCACTACCTAGGCTGGGGGGCTCACTTCTGGACCAGCTTTCCTGTTTTGATTTAGTCTTACGTTGCTCCAGGATGAAGGTATTAAATAAGGTAAAAACCCTGCTCCTGTTCTCCTCTGTCTATGCATAACCACAAAGCTTTCAGTACTGTTGGCATACACAGGCTGCAAAGCACTTTGGTGTGTTCTGCTTTACTCCAGCTTCTTTTTCCATCACAAGGCTCTACGTAGAACTGCCAAAGTAACTACCAAATCTCCTATTTAGCTCAGCACTACTCCTGGATTCTTTCCCTACAGAGCAACAAACACACTTTTATTGCCTGCACCTGGCTTTGCTCTGAAGAAGCACTGGTTCTTCTGCAGTTGCTCCTGCAAAGCAGAGCAGGCTGAGGGGAGGGCTGGGTGTGTGTGCAGTGTCTTCACCTCCCTCCTCACCAGCACTGACACTTACAAAGGAAATTTCCATCATTCCTGGGGGACTCCTCCAGTTCCCTGCCCAATTCTGAGCGACAGACACAAAACACACCAGCCACTTACCCACACGGCACAACAGGAGCAGTGTAGCTCCTGTCCTCCACGCCTGGGAATTTGTCTAAACATAGTCTGCTTCCAAACATGGATATCTATTTCCAGCATCAAACTTCCCAAAAGCAAACAGCAAACCAATCTAATACAAGTTAACAGTACACAATTTTCCTAATGAAACAAAAACTCACTGTGTTTAAGCTGGGCTTTATATATGGATGCCTTGTGGTGGTCATACATGTAGCTCCCCTGAACTTCTTGCCTTAGGGGTGCCAACCATGAGCACCTTGGCCTCCTGATACAATGGCACCATGCCCTTTAGTGGCCAAATACTCATCAGGACAACACAAGTGGGTATTTTTTTCTAACTGTCACCACAGGAAGATATGATATTTTCCTCCATGGTCACTCAGCAGTCCACAGTAAGCCCAAAATAACGTTCCATCCTAATTGCCACAGACACACTCCTTTGAATAAAGCAGAGACAGTATTTCCACTTGCTCAAAGCAATTACCTCTTAAGATATGCGTTACTTCAGTCTTTCCAGGATTTAAATTAAGCCAAGTATTAAATCATCCAAAGCTAACTACCCGAACGTTTCCAATGTCTTTCAGCATCTCAAAAACAGCCTTTGATGCTCGTTATTTTAAAGGCACAGAATTTTGTCTGAAAATTGACCACTTAAATTCCCTAAAGTGGAAGCTGAGAAAAAACATACTATCTATTTCTAGTCTCAAATTAATATTTTAGGTGGATTTTTGTATTAACTTGAAGTATGCTAGAATGTAAAAAATAGGGGATTCTGTATAAGACTAAGAAACACAACAACCATGTGCATTGAGGGGGAGAGTGATGAAGTTGAGAACTCCTTTAGGGATAAAGATGAGAACTGCCTCCATAAAGGATTACATTGTGTTTTGGGGCTTGCACTGCTCACTTGCCTTATATGTTAACATGCTAGCATGGCCACAACTGCAGTCCCTCAGAGCATGAACACAGGTCTCGTTCAGCAGATCAGCAATTGCTCTAAATAAGAAATTACAAATTGGTCCTTAGATACTGGTTTTTCTAATCTGACTGTGCTGAAAACTAATTCTGTTCCTAATAGGAGTTCAAAGTACAACTGCTTCCTTGCCCAAATTGCCTGTTGCAGCAATCTGAAATGGAAGTATTTCATCAGCTTAGCTTGACGCAGTGAATTTCTATTATCAGAAGAAAAACAACTCACACTACCTGATTTCACATTCCAAATTGTTTCAGTTCATTATGGCTCTCTGGAATTATAGAGAATATGTATTCTATTTTCATTTTAACACCACTACAAAGTATCCTAAACATGCAAATCTACAGATAAATGTCTGGGCTTACATACAAAGAGGACAAAACTCCAGGAAATAAGCAAGATTTACTGCAGTGCTATGATGACAGAAGAGACCTGAGAAGACAACTGTGCTGTTGGTGGCTGCTTCCTTGCTGGGTTGCTTGGGAAGCTTCTGGTACAGAACACAACAAATATCACACAGTCCCATTCCGGAGGTGCAAGTGCTCAGTCAAGGCGCTGTGTCCTATCACTCAGGCATGACTGGGAAGTGTTTTATCCCTGCTGTGATCTGTGGTTTGTGCCAGGTATCACCTGCTCTCTCAGGTGCCTGCCTTTTTAAAATATATTGCACTACAGAGACCTGTAAGTTTTATGAGAGCGGAGATTCCAATCTTTATAGTCCTTTTAAAGAAAATTAACCATCATCCTTTTTTTTAATGGAAAAAGACTAAACCTAAACTGTGTCTGCTGACAGTGTTCATTCTCAGTTCCTTCAAATGTGTTTTTCATGTTGTAAGAAATCCCTGTTCCCTCTTTGCCTCTATATCCCAATCTGTCCCCTAGAAGCTCAAACATGACTGCTGCTGATCAGGCTGTTTTCTCTCGACCGCTGTCTGCCCAAATGTCCCTCCTCTGTGCTCAGGAATATGCCTGAATGAAGGGTATGCAAGTTACTGCTTACCCATTATTTATATATTCTTTTGGTGATAAGCTACTCTATCTTCAAAGCTGGGTCACCTTCCAGAGATTGTTTCAGTTCTGCAGATGTTGATCATGCACAACAGCAACATTTTCACCCCTTACACTCAGGAGGGATAACCTCTCCAGCCTCACACCTATGTCTCAAGGTGGTTTTTCACCATATCCACACCGTGTCCACTTCAGTGGCCATGGAAGTGCCCCTCCAGCAACTTCAACAGTCTCTGTGTCAGATCCTTGTCATGTGTATGTTTATTTAAACAGAAGGGAGGCTTTATACTCCATAAGAAGGGCCATGGGACTAGGAGCATGTCTATTCATTTTGCAATGAAGACCAGAGATACCAGGGAAAGAGCTGCTGTGAGGACAGATCAGTTTGTATCACTGGCCTGTTTTTGGCGGTGTCAATCTCTGCCTGTTGCAGAGAGAAGTCAGAGATCCCCCAATAGCAATGTATGGTCATGCCCTTCACTGCAGGATGAAGTCTGTGCCTCCTCCTCATCCCTGTGCCCCACCAGTTCCCATGTGGAACCCAGAGCACCTGTGACCAGGATCCCTGCCCCCTGGCATCGCAGGCACTTAGGGGCCGTACACATACCCATTCTTTAGGAAGTCTTGCCACAAGGCTTACCTCTGCTCTAATAAAGACCTCTATTCCCACAGCTGTACTTCTGCTACTGCGGTTCACTCAGCAGTTGGGTTTGATGAGCTGATTTCTCAGGGTGACTCACTCCACCCTCGATTCACCCGGGCACACTGCCTGAGGCAGCTGTTATCTGGGTGGTGAGGGCAGGCTTACGGCAAGCTTTTCACATTTCTTCCTGGCTACCTCCTTCCTTCCCTCTGAAGATGCCTAAAGCAGGTACCTAATGAGACTCTACTGTGGACATCAGCAGAACTGTCCCAAACTGTTACCACGGATACTGGCAGCTCCTCCAGGAGCATTACTGATTGCAGCATTGCTGACCAAATGACTCCCATCTCTGAGCCTGCACCACCAGCACTCAGGATGAGCCAAGAGAATGATCCCACAGAGCTCAGGAGACTGTGTTGTGCAACTATGGCACTGTGGGGCTTGAGCCCAACAGGCTCACTCCGAGCTCAGTGACTACACACTCAAATAACAAATAATAGGACCCTGCAAACTCATTTCCCTTAGCTCGACAGCCGCTGGCTTCTTCCTCTGTTTTACACACAGCAATAGGGGCTTGTTCTATTTTCTTTAGCCCCAAGAGATAAAATTTATATTTGTTACTGTGTATTTAATTTTCTGGCTTTCTTTCAGAATGATAGTCTGTCACAGCTATATTCCCCAGTGCAAACCTGAAAATCACTGGGCCATGTCCTAACCCAGCTACCTCAACTTATCCAGTGTCAAAACCTGGCTCAGTTTTACAGAGAAGCCTCTTTAGTGAGTCAGCTTCCCAGTAATTCTTAAGGGACGTTAATCCACAGGCAGATCCTACTCCAGTATGATACATATATGGTGTTTCCCTTGGCTAGGAATAAAGCAGAACTGCTTCAGACACACTTGCTTCAATTGTATAAAATGTCTTGATTAGCAGTTCTTGTTTTGTTTTCAGAAATAAAAGGAAATAACAATAGACTCCAAATCTCTTTCTCATTCATAGCCAAAGCTGGTCTGCATAATTAAAGGTAATTGTTAGCTTCTTAATAGCTTGGCATTTTTCACTGCACCTTCCAGAGACGAGAAAAATCCAGACAGAAGAACTACTGAGTTGTGAATGTTCATTCAGCATTCTCAGTAGGCATCTGAATCTTGTATTTAAGCCAAAACAGTAAGTAATGCAGGCAAGAAGCACAGAGAGCAATTGCTTACTGGTGACCAAAGGTAAGAAAGGTCAAACGTTTATTTCCTGTGTTGCTCCTATGTGTGCAGTGCCCAGAATCTTTTAATTATATTTCATGGTCCTCTGAACTTGTACAAGGGCATAAAATATATTTATAGCTCACTTAAACTCTTAGTAATGAAACAGCCATCCCACGCAGGACCTCTGCTAATCAACTGAAGACTTTCTGTGCATTAACTTTAAAAATGTAAAGAAGTACTTGTTCCTTCTCCAGCTGAAACGCTTATCACAGTCTAAAGGCAACAACAAAGAAAAGCTATTTTCTTCTTAGGTAACAGTTTGAGTCTGTATCAGTTCACATGTGATGTTTGAAGTACAATTTCACTGGCGATGCACATTCATTATAACTGTTATTATAGCACTGGATGCTCTCAGCCGTACTGTGCCAAACACCAAAGAAACATATAATAAAGAGATCACCCCTCTCTAAAGCTTTTCCTGCCTAACTATGTCATTTTCTCTTTTAGACAACAACAAAAAAGGGGTAATCAAATAAAGAGGTCTCCAAGCAACTAGCCATACATGATGCAAATTCCTGATGAGCAGACTGAAAAGCTCCCAGTGTAATTATACACCTCACAACAAACTTACCTGGCACATCTTACACCAGCCTTCCATGCTGGGAATCTGCTTTGAGATGAATTTTAGGGAAGATGATCAGCCAAATATGTTGTGTGTGAGGCTGAGATTAAGGAAAGGACTTGGTGCTTTACCACAGGATCAGCTGCCCTTGTTTTGCTTTTCCCCCGGAAGCTGCCAGGCCCACTGGAGTGGGCAGTGATGGCAGGGAGGGAGCCTGGCTGGCACCTCCTGGTGCAAATGGAGTCTTACATTAGATGTTAAAGACTCCAGTCGAGGCTGTCTTATAACTGCAAAGCCAAACATCCCCATACTTAGGGATCTGAGAAAATTCAAGCTGCTGGTGAAACCTTAATTCAGCTCCCTCATGCACATGCTTTATGATACAATCTTTAATTAGCCTCTGAGGAAATTAATAATTATTTCTGAGTGCAAGATTTGGCTGCTGTACAGTAAATAATGCACCACGCTACCCAACAAAGGGTGATGATTCAGCAGACATCATCTCTCATGTGTCCTGCAAAAGGCAAGGGGCCTGTGAGGAAAAAAATAGTGTAGGATCACATCAACGAAGAGTAAATATCAATAGTTTATTTGTGCCAGAGAGGGAGGCACAAATTAAAACTGAAAAAAAAAAAATCGCAGTTCTGGTCTTTTTGCCTTCTGGCTTTTTTCATATGGACTATGGAAACATAAAAATATTTAGTGTTTCTTATCTGTTTTGCACATGATCAAAGAGAAGCTGAACTGTGCACAGTTCAGGGACCTGGTGGTGACAGGTCAGGCACCACCAGGAAGGCAAATGCACTACTGGGATGGGCTTCACCATGACCTGCAGCAAGCTCCACACAGTGAGGGGATGAAATGAAAGCTGGGCTGGCTTAGCTCAGCCATGTCATCTCCAACCTGACTGAAAACTGCATGGCAGACACAGAAGGCAGAGGATGCCAAATCCTGCAGAAACAAGAACAATTATGTTCCTTTCCAAGAGCTCCCCAAGCTGGACAAAACTCAGCTTTGAAACAGCCATGGTTTTTCAGAGCTGTGGCAAATGCACACTGACATGTAAAATGCTGGCTGTATTTGTCATGGGTACAGCCAACTGCAGAGCCTTCCTGGTCACCTGCAGGTGTGAAGGAGTCATGCTCCATGCTCCAGCCAAAGCAGTCAGCACTAGGGGAGGAGGAACTCTACCTCTCTTGTTATTACCTGTGAGCCAGAACTGGAGAGCAAACACAGACAAATCCTTATTTACAGGGAACCAAGACAAACGGGATGCTCCACTTTGCCCCCAGATGTCACAAATAAAGCACAAAGCCAGCAAATTGAGGCTATACATTATTCTTGGCTATTTCCAACTAAGCCCTTGCCTTTCTTAATGACCTGGAGGGCAGGAGCAGAGCCACAGGCATGGATGGGTGCATCAGAAGAGAACCGAAATGCTGCTCTCAGGAAAGTCAATTCCAGCCATTTCCTCCACAAGAAGTTTACTACATGCTGCCACACAATACTTTTATTGGCATTCATTACTCCTTGAGGACTAATTTATTCATTTTTAGCAGCATTAAAACGAGGCTGCATTTTACAAGGGAATCGCTCTACTGCTGGGGCTGTAGGAAGCCGCTCAATTATCTCCAGAGCACTAAAAGCTGAATCCAGACTCAATACTCATCTTAAATTGTAACAAACATCATTTCCCCAAGCCTTGATTAACCCACAGGCTGATTCCCAGCTCACAGCTGTCTCAGGTTTTGGGAGGGAGGTTGGGAGTGCTGGGGTTTGTTTATTTTATCATTGCCACACAGCTTGGGAACCTGCAGAGTGGAGACAGTCACCGCTGGGTACATTTCTTGCTAAACACAACTGAAATGAAAAGCAAAAGACAGAATCTCCCCTGCACTCACAGTGAGGTTGCTCCTCTTTTTTTGTATCTGATGTCTCCTTCATTTGGAGCTTCCTTTCTGTTTAAGAACAGCTGGAGACCCACAATTCAGCATTCACATTACACTAAATATTTGTGGCATTCTGAAGTCAAATTAACAAGCTTGTTACCTCTCAACATGTAGAAATACTGTAATATTCATTCCCAGAAACACCTATAAAAGAACACAGCAATTTCTGAAATTTGGGCTTGGCACCTTTCAACTGAAATACACACACCTATCTACATACACACATACATTTTTATATATATGAATATATATATATATATATTCCTTTATGTATTTGACTCTCTGCCTTTATCAGTATCCCCAAGTCACTGAGTTTAAATGAATTCACAATCTTAACTGTACTGCTTTGAGAAGTATGTGGCAGGTATAGTGAACAGTGTGGAAATGTACAGCTCGGAGATGCAGCTGTGACAAATGGAAACAAGAGTTCCAGCAGTACATGTAGAAGCAAAGCTGGGTAACCAGTAACAAAGGTGCTTCAGAGAGAAAAAATAAATCTTTTTCTTTTCTCTACTAATGAACAGCCTCACTGTTCCTCTACTGGGGCTGCTGCATGGGCTGCCCTTGTGCTGGCCTCAGGGTGAAGAGGGTGCTGATGTTACCCCCTTGGTCAGCAAGAATCTCTGCTGAGCAATGTCAAACAACTTCCTGCAAAGGGTAGATCCTGCTGGGAGCTGGGAAAGCACTGGATTAGAAGGAGAATTACTAAAGACAAATCTTTAAAACCCCTCAATCCTTTTTCCACATAATCTAAAGATCCCAACCAAGCTGAAGTAAAATCCATTGTGTATCCTGCCTGGTTCACCACCTCAGAGCACCTGATGCTGCACTCATGTTTTGTAATATCAGGCCCGAGGGAAGCTGGGTTTTCTGATTTCTCTTTTTCTTTACAGTGAAACAAACTCAGCTCATTAGTGTTTTGGCCAAATCTACAGGTTTAATGAGAAGGAGTCAACACTACCTGTTTTTTTCAGAAGTAGCTATGGACTGCTGGGTAACACATGCATTTTCTTTCCCTCTATCATGGTTAATTTCAGAAAATACAAGAAATAGAATCAAGGTACCCCAACATTGCCTGGACAGGAAGTGAAGCACTGGAAAAAGCTCTGCATACATTACACCATTTTAACTGTGCTTTTAAATGCAAGAAGCTGTGTTGGCCTGAAAGGAGAAAATAACATTAGAATAGNGCAGCTACAGAAAATACAAAAGTGAAACGTTCATCAGTGTAGGTATTCAGCCTCTTTCCACCAAAAAAAAGGATTATCTTTCAGTCTCCCTGTAGACAATCAATTCTCAGCCTGTTTTTCATAAGCAGAGATCACCTTTAAGCTCTCATTGGCGCAACTGGTACTCATATTACACTCAAAATCACATCAACTCCTCTAATCACAACAGGTTACCCAACACCAAAAAAACTCTTATACACTTGCTCCCAATTTACACAAGTTGTTTGCAGACCTCCCTCATTATTTTGATTATTACTTCCACTTGAGAAGGGGCCTTGCACAGAAAAATGACAAATACCAATAACCAAAGAGCATTTAGAACCAGTGCCTATTCCCTCTTAGGCTGGGTTGCTGAGAACAGGTGTCTGGATAGATCTTGGTTGATAAAGCCCTGTAAGACAGAGCATGACATGCTGTCTTTTGCTTACCAGAAGAGGATCACTGTTTTATGAACTAGAGGGACTTGTGGTATTCCTGCACCTCACTCAACACCCAGGGACTTGAGCTCTGTTTCCCATCTCTAGCAAAAACCTATTGTATGACCTTCCAGTCATCTCTTCCCTCCATAATCCACTTCTCCAAAGCAGGTATTTGTTTGTTTGTTTACTCTTCTTTTCAAACAAAGTCCTTGGACCATAGGTTAAGGCTCAGACAGGCAGGATGCCCTGCAGTGCATTACAGCACTTCTTGGCTCCATGGATGTGCTACTTCAATGGCAATAATTAATAAAGCAGAATCAACAGTTTGCTGCAAGCATTTCTGGTGAGAAAGAACAAAGTACTTTTATCATCTCAAATGAGAACAGATACCTTAAAGTACTCAAAATAACCCAAGCTCCTATGTCAGGACATGCCACATATTTCAGTAGCATATTTTCCAGCTCATTGTGTTTGCCTATCTGTAAGCAGGGACAGCACCTTGCTGCTGGAGCCCTCCATGCTCCTGAATACCCACAGCACCTGGCTTGGAACAGAGATGTGATTCTTGGCAAACATCAAGTCAGAGCAAAAATATTCCCTCAAGAACTCATTCTAGCACCTACACCTACTTTGCGGTAAGAGCAGCCTGGGAAATCCTATTATTTTCCTCTATGAGAAACACTGGGCATCAGAGAGCTGAAAGGTGACAAATGCTTCATGTAGAAGGCAGTAAACCAGCTGGAAAATGGCTGAGCATAAAGTGGTTCAAGGCACAGGCTCTTCTGCAGAAAAACCTCAGCTGTTCATCTCCCATTCCTTGCCCTGACTTCCATCCAGCCATCTGGGAGTAAGGCTCTGCAGCCACTGAAGGCCAACACCCAGCACCTGTGATAAAAGGCTGTTTGGCCGCTTACTCTATCAAATCAGAGGCTTTCAAAGAGATTCATGCACTGTGTCCTGAATGTTAAAATTAACTCTGCCAACACTTTCTTCCAAAATTACTATCTGGGCATCACTAATTTCTTGCAAAATATGCCTGTGTTACTCCGTATCTCGGAAGAGCAGGTGCTTTCTTTTATGTCCTCAAGCAGATGCACATTTCACTGTTCTCGGAGCACTGAGGCAGCTTTTTTTGAGTGTGTGACAAAACATGGTGACAGCTGCTGAAACTGAGATGCCTGATGTACCTTTTTCACCTAACCTGACTTCTGCAGGGATGAAGCAGCTCATCCCCTGGGGTGTGCAGGCCCTTGCAGGAGGCACCCCAGCGCAGTGCTCTCATCCCAGCCACTCCAGTGTTTTGCTCTCTTTTCTATCAATAAAAGAGAATATCGTGCCTATGCCATCTGTTAAGCAAAGTGCTGCACGTACATTGCTATATACCCTGCAGCACACAGCAGAGCCTTGCAGATTAAATGTGAAGAGAAGTGGCTGTAAGGGGAGAGAAAACTCCAGGTGCCGGAGCTGTTACAGGTGAGCCTAAGCGTTTGCTTCCCTGAGGCAGCTACCTGTCAGGATTAATCTTGTCAGCCCAGGAATGCACCTCGGTAGACACCGCACCCCATTCCAGGAACCCATAAATATCAAACGAGATGCTCAGCACCACACATGAAAGCATCTCCTTTCTTCGGACTATGTCTGTGGGGAGTGACAGCCCGACTAGCATCAATCCTGTCTTGTGCTGGGCTTTTTTTAAGGTGGTTCCTTGCGGGGAACAAGATATGAAGCGAGCATGGGTATTGGCTGCCTTCCTCCTATGGATGCCTCCAAGGGAACCCCCTTATTTGTTTCTCTGTCCTGGATCCACCTGAAACTCTGCTTTTTTATTTCAGCTTAAAGGAGGTGCTCTCTCTGTCTGTATTGTTCCCAAACCAACCCTAAGGGAAGGAAGTCCATGGGAGCCAAAGGAATCATCTTTGATGGCCTCTAAGTCCTTTTAATGCACCCCAGAGGTAAAGCTGTGGGACAAATGGACTTCTTCTGAATGATGCTGCCTAAGCACTGTGCAGAAAAAGGCACAAAACAATGGTGCTTTGAGTAGTGCAATTTTACCAAAAAAGGTTGCAAATGTAAAGTGCAGGTGATGAACACTCAGCGAAAGATATTCACTCACAGGTTTCGTTTCCTCCTTTGCCATGTCACCAGAAAAAATGATCAGACATCTTCCTGCCCTTAAGTTCCCCCTCTAACTCAGTCTCCCTGACTCTACTAGGTTTTTGTTCAGGAGCTGAAATGTTCTAGGCCCATTTATTCTTTTCCATTTGGAAAAATGCCCATGCTCAGGCCCTGTTTCATAGTAGATGTTCATCTGGGAGACAGCAGGCAGCCAATGCAAGACTGACATTAGGAAAGACAAAGCTCGGGCGAGCTGTGGAAGCCATCCCATGTCCCCAGCACATACCCAGAGGGACAGCCGAGCCTGCTGTCCAAGGGGTGCTGGGAGTCCTGCTGCCTTCCATCTGCCCGAGGATGCCCCAGAGGTCAGTGCTCTCCCACAGCACTAAGCTGATGGCCAAGGCCACCAACTGAGCCACACACCACAATTTCAGGGCAGAGCCCTGGCCTGGGGAGTCACCACAAGAAAGAGTGCTCCTGGGGTTTCTGGATCAAAACCAATACATTTGAAGTCCTAACTCAAATTCCAGGCCCTAGGGAGTAACCAGTGCTGATGCCAGGGGCAGCGAGAGGCAGCCAGCTCACAGAGCGCAGCCTGCGACTGCTGGAGCAACTCTGCTCACTCCACAAGTGCTCCCTTCCACATCCTCTGAAACACAGGAGCATTTCCACATTTTAAGGCACAACCAGAGTCCCTTCTTCCCTTTTTCTACATAAACAGCATCTTTCAGCACCTCACCAAACCCAAACCATGTGCTGCCTCCAAGAAACACCCACAGCCGAGAGCAGTGGTGGCACACGGCAAGTGTGGAGCAGTGCTTTTGGGACAACACATTTGGGGACACCGGCCCTGCAGCCCTTGTGACTCAGGTAATCCTTGCTCAGTTCTTGTGTCAATCATTTTTTGCATGGAGAAGTCCTGCATCTCTGAGAATACATATTTTGGTGCATGGGCCGCCAAATTCAGATACTTTAAAATTTCGGGTCATCTGGGCTTGGCTCATGTTCTCATCAACTGAAAAAATGCCTGCAAAATTCAGATTCCTGTCCAGATTTTGTAGTCCAGGTTTAAAGCCATCAGGGTAGAACAGAGCTCTGCCTGCTGGGCTTACTCCACAACCTCTTGATCAGCTTCCTTAAGCATTCACGGTATATATGAATGTAAATAAAAATATTTATATATGCCTCTCTCCAACTGTACTTTTAGGGGCTGCAACTCTATGTACTGAGGGTTATGTAACTCAATTCCTCTGACAAAGACACATTTGATTGAACTTTAAACAAGGGACCTTTAGAAATCTGTAAAATTTTAACCATCAATGTGTAACAGCTTCTAGGATATTTCCCACCTTGTAGCATTTAAAACAATGATTCGTCTTTATAAGAAATATGTAACTGTCTGAAACTAACTCTCAAATAATGTTAATTATCTGCATAGTCTGTGTTTCTGCATAGGCAGTTTCCAGAGACCAATACTGGACATTATGAAAGCCTTTACATGACATCAGCTTTCCAATGACCCGACAGTTATAAACCACAAAATTTTTAATCTGCATTTGATTGTCACAGCTTAAAAATCACAGATTTTATGAGAGTTACAAATCATTTTTAGACTGTGCAGTGTGGACTAAAAGCCAAGGTTTTTTGTTTTGGCTTGTTGATATTTCCTGAAAACATGAAACAATTCTGAAAGGACAGATTTCCTGGCTCACAGCTAAAGGTCAGCAGTCACACAGGGACTGCTTGCTAAGTGTACCAAAAGGAAAGACTGGCGCTACATTGCAGTATTATTAAAAAGTGATTTAAGTGGGGAAAAAGGATGAAAACAGAGAGACAGACAAGGATTAGACTCTCAACAATTGAGCTTTCACCAAGATTAGAAAAACAGCATTGTTCCTTGGTGCTTGCAGGCTTTCACTGTCACTCCAAGCACTACTTGCTCTTGCTCCCTCTTTCCAGCCCTCTGCAGCCATCCCCAGCTGTGTGGCCTTGGAGCGGGACTGCTCTGACCAGGCACCAGATATCACTTCTAGAGCCTTTCCTGAAGTTTTTCTAGGTTCATTGCTGCAACAAATTACAGATGTACAAGTCTCACTTGTACTGGGAAGGACAGAGTGCAGAAGCCCCTTGACAGTGAGTAACACTGACATGCAGTTGTGTGATACGCAAAAAAAAAGCTCATGTTCTGCAGGAATCTCCCCCAGACCTGAGCAATGTTTCTAACTCGCTCTCAGCACAACTGAAGAGCCAAAGTCCTGTTCTGCAGCTGTCAGAGGGGGCACAGCCAGCTCACATCTGTATCCTGAACCACTGCATGGACGAAACTCCTTGTCAATGCATTTAACTCTGCAATAATAGATACCAAAACTTTCCCATTAGCTGACAAGATACCAATTTGAAAAGAAGTATATTCTGCAAGCAATGTTGGAAGCACCTTTAAAACAGTATTTAGTACCAGTCTCAACAGAGACTGTACCCCAGCTCCCTTTAAGACACTCAGCTGGTTTTTATTTTTTTATTCATGTTTTTCTTTCTAAGTATAGGGTATATACAATTTTCCAGGCAAATAAATGCCAACCAAAACCAACCTAGCAGCCTCTAGTAGGTCTCTGCTACAGGCTACGCTCCCAGGTAACTATGTTTCCCTTCCTGTCTGACCAAGAGCCCTGGGACATCAGAATTAACAAAAAATTTGTGACTATAATCCTGCTAATGTAATACCTCTACTCTGACCACAACATCCTCCCTAGCACTGAGTTATCAGAAACATATGCTCCCATCACTCACAGTCTGTGCTTCTGGCTCTTTTACTTTTTCTAAATTAAAACCAATTGGTCATAGAGCAAAATGCTACCTTTTCAGTTAAAAGGTTAACAGCAAGCCTGTGACCACATGTATTGCTTGAAACTGATGTCCCCAAATTCTGCTAACTGCAGTAACATAAAGCAAAACAACAAATGTGCTAGTAAGCCACTAAGTAATACCATAGGCTGTTTAAATTTAGCCCTGGCAGATCCTGGAGGAAGAGCATCTCAGAAGCCATGTGTCCATGTGTGCTATGCAGAGAGAGGACTCAAACCATAGGATCCTATTCCACATACCTCGCTTTTGAATATATGGCTAAACCTAGTGCATGTCATCTGTATCTCACATGTATTTTCTCTAAAACTACTTTGTATGAGATAAAGGACACTGCTCTTGGCCACAAAATGTTTGCCCCAAAAGCAGCCAGGGAGACTGAAACAACAGACTCTGTAATTCCTTGCAACAGGACAAAGCTGCAGCTCGGAGCAGAGGCATGCTGACAATTTAGGGCTTTACAGACCACAGCCTGCAAGGATGAATTATTCTCCAAAGCAAAATGCTGACCACAAGCATGGAGAACACAACTTCAGAGGCGGATTGCTGTAGCCTTGCTATTTTCTATCTGGAGCTTGGGGAATTTACAAGTAGAGACTATTGCCATGATCAGCAGTGAGATTACAGGCGCAAGATTTGCGGTGATGAATCCAAAAATAAGACAGCTCCAGGCCTAAAGTTCAATGAGCCACACCTGCTAGCAGAGAATACATTAATAATCTGATCTCCAGGCTACAAATACTTTGAGAGAGGGTTGGACATCCCCATCCAGTGGAGCCTCTCCCATTACATCCTCCTAAGACCAAATGAAATCACTAATGTGAAGACAAGCTGTGCATCGATACCTCTGCAACCCCAAAAGCTGCACTCCAAGCTGCTGCTAAGGAAATCCAGCAATGCCAGGCATCCAGTGCCAGCAAGACTAGAACTCATCAATTTGACATAAAAAAGCTCCTTTATTGAACAGCTCTAAGCAGCACTACCTGCAAAAAGTCTTGTTAACTGTGAGATTAATAACATTTACTGGAAGCTAGGGCAGTTTTTGTGCCATTGTTTCATGAGCTGAGTGATTCCATTGTCCCATCACCAGAACTACCTCAATTTTAAACCATTTATGCAGTAGCTAAAAACTTGAAACTGAGACACAATATGATGATTTTTTTTAATCATGTCTTGCATAAATTATAAACTCTATATTGATTGCAAGGGTAGTTAAGCAAACTAAAAAGGTATAATGGGAGCAGGAGACATCTTCCTGGCCTGTGGGCTCAAGTGAGGTTGTTCCCACTGCAAAACACCAATGATATGTGCATTACGGTCTGTTAAAGCAATACTTGGCTTATTGAACACTTACTTTGATACTTGAAAGAAACTTGGGTATGTACCACAGAAATAAAGCTCTAGCTTTGTAAAATACTGAGGAATAAAACCAAAATAAAATAAAATACTGGGGAATAAAAACAAACGGCTCAAAGTGACATCTCAACACAAACATTCCCCTTTCCATATGCTTGGTTTTGCTTACTATTACTCTTACTGCTGTTATTATCATTAATCCACCAAAACATCACTCAGATGAAAACAGTTCTTCACTAGGTAATTTCTGCTTGTTAATATAATCCTCAAAGCTTCCATCAAATTTTGTACTCTCTTACAGGACAGATGCAGAGCTCTGCTCTTTTGAGTGTTTATGGCAACAATAAAGAGCAGATATACCAGCCAGTGCTGTGACAGGGAGTGGAGAGTGAGGGTGCCAAGCACTAACTCCTGCCAAGGGCTGGATTCCAGAGGTCAGGGAGTGTGCTCAGCACCAGCTATGTCAGGTCCCTTTCAGACATCAGTCTGAGTGACCACCATTGTCAGGCTCTTTTGAAAATCCTGATTGTTACCTTTTAAGGAGGGTGAAAATCAATTAATTTTAAGCTTATAAAGGAATGCCTTTGCTATGGCCAACCTTGGCCACACAATCACAAATGCCTTTTGCAGAGATGCACTGCCTTTTCTTCCTATTTAGTGTAAAAGCACTTCATCTTGGTTATCAGCTCCCTGAAGGTCAGGCTTATTTCTTTAGATCTATTATTTACTACTTGAATTTCCAGTTCCACCTTTCTGGCTATTACAGCTTCTTTCCCTGACTCCTTTTCACAGTAACTCCATATGATGACTCTTGATAAAGTTAGGAGGGCCATGATTCTAAATGTCTGACCTTCTTCAAAATCTGATAATGGATACAGTTTCTGAATCACAGGTCATCTCAATTTTGCCAGTAAACCATTTATTTCCAGTGGCCTTCAGACCTCGAGGCTTATTGTGCACTGCAAAATGGATTTTTCAGGGAACAATAAAAGTAAGAGAGCCATCCTTAGCCTTTGCTTAGCATGTTAGGAGGGATACTGTACTTTGGAGAGAATGTTTGTCCACAACATCTTATGCACCACAGTCTCTAAGACCTTCCCTGCTCTGTAACATCTCCTGATGTTTGCATGAAGCCAACAGCTATAATGATCCAATATGAACTGACCTCCTTTTCACTTGCAATCTTACATGGAAAGGGCAAGAAAAATCCATGTCTCCTTAAATTCTCCCCACATACTAAGGGCTATCCAGTCACCTTTTACCATACTGTTTAACTTACAGTTCAAGGCACAGTGCCAGGTTTTCCATCACTGCCTCAAACGTTACTCTACAGTGGTAGGACCTGATTACACCACGCCTGTCAAAGCTGTGTTGTGCCAAGGCACACCAGTGTCTGCCAGCCTCCTCCAGTGGTTGCTCTGAAACAGAGCTCTCAAAATGCCTTGGTCTTACAGAAACACTGCCAGAGGTACACTTCCTACTGAAGGTCAATGCTTCACACAAACAGTTGAGTTGAGATGCGAGAAAAGCTCGTACAAAACAAACTCCTGGCTCCAACAATGCTTGGAAAACTGAGCAGTGACTGGATCCTGAGCAGAGGGAATCAGGCAGGTTTTACTTACTGTCAAAGCTTCTGTGCTGTGCTGTTAGGGTCGCCTGCACAGAGCGACCAGCCTCTTTCATCATGGCTTCAAATTCACTTTGGCTTTTGTTTGCAAAGTTCTCCTCCATCTCGCTGGTGCAGCAGGTGTAGCCTTGTGGGCAGATTCGCAGGTGCTCCCCTAAAATGAGAGAAAATGCAGTTTAATGGCCAGGTCTGGAAAAGGGAAGATTTCACCCCAGACAACCTCAGCTTAAAAATATCCCAGCTCTCTGGTAACCTAGATCTGCATCAGGTCTTTCTGTCAAATTAACCATCTAATGTGAGTTCTCTTGCTTTAATAAAGTGGTTAGTGTCAATGCAGGCATACATTTTCTCACTGTGACTGTGAGGGAAGGAAAAGCAAAGGAGAAAAAATTCATACATGGAGCAAGGAGAAGAGACATTCAAGTGTCTCCTGCTTCAAAGCTGTCCTAGAATCCATCTCTGCCTAGAATCCCAGAAGACATGGAAGTGTGATTAAATGACAGCTGTATTCATTACACTTAATATGTATATTAGCAGAGCTGTTTGAAACTGCTTTGTCAAGAAAAAAAAGAAACAACTCCTAAGTGCTCCCAGCCCTACCAAATTTATCCTGAGAAGGCATTTCCTTAACCAGAGGTGAGGGCAGTGAGAAGTTTTCAAGAGACAGAGACTTGCTAAATGTCAGTGGAATTTGAGTGACTGATTCCCCTCCACACATATTGAAATTTTCAGTGAAAAATTTATCTCCCAGAAAGAGACAAGACCACCCTAAAAAAGGTTGCTATGACAATCACTGATTGAATATACCCTTTGCTACAAGGAAGAACGGGAAAGGTAAGAAGACTCAGCAGTCAAACTGAAAAATTCTCCAGTATGGAGCTTCTCCTGCCCTCTGCAGTTTCTTAACTGTGCTCATATAGGCAGAGTCAGCAACA
Organism: Erpornis zantholeuca; assembly: GCA_013400515.1. Lineage (NCBI taxonomy): Eukaryota > Metazoa > Chordata > Aves > Passeriformes > Timaliidae > Erpornis > Erpornis zantholeuca. The sequence goes on from VZTN01004277.1 coordinate 1,025,306, forward strand.
TTTGAAAAATAAGTGTTCAAGTTCTTATGAGTCCTTACCAAGACACATCCACCTGCAAATACACGCTATATTTCTCCTTACTGAAGCAATACAAATTCATTTGAATGAAATCAAACATTTTTAAAAAAAATTTTAAAAATACCCTTCTTGTTGCAAGCATGTTTTGAGATAAACCAGTTACCAAGCAGTTTTCCAAGCAGTTACCATGTTTAAGGTAATTTGCTTGGGATTGCCAACGATTTTGCTGACACTTCTACAGGACTGCTGTCTTAATATCATAGCTGAGCCTAAACATCTTTAAAATTGTGTTTTATCTTGTGTGTCTCAACAGCTTCAAATCCTGAACCTACACAGTCTCCAGAGTTTCCCATTAAAGTCCTTAGCTATTTCCATGGTAAAGGGAAAGGGTCTGGTAAATGGATGGTAAAGGGTCTCTGAAACTGGGCATGTGCCCTACCCTTGTGAAAGTTATCTCATTAGCAGCCTAAGAGCAACTGGAGTGTTCTGTAGTTGATGTATTTAGGCAGAAGTCATTCAGGATGAGTTTGTGTTTTGCTTGTCCTTAGATTCCTGCTTACAGATGACCCTTGGGCAACGTCTGCAGGGTGTGGGGTGAGCCTGCCCTTGGAAAACAGGCTACCATGGACATCTGCACTGCCAGTCTTCCTGCCTACGTGATGGGAATCACTGCTCACCAGCTTCTGTAGGAGAGTAACTCCCATCATCAGCCTTGTGTTGTGCTCCCAGCTGAGAGGAGTGCCAGGGTGGTGTGTCCTGGGGACTGCCCATCTCCCATGAGATCCACTCCCTGACCCCACAAGCGCCCAGGTACCACTGCCAAAGCAGCGGGAAAAGCAGCGACTTGCTTCCATATAAAAATTCAGAGTCAAATATAAATATCATGTGGCTCAATGCCTGGCACACCAAAAGCAAGCTCAATTCCAGTGCTTGCCTAAGCCTCTCCTTCCCTCATGAACTAGACTGTTCCGAGTCATTCCCTGGGCTCCTTTCTGTAGAGCTGCGTTTATCTGTACAGCGCCAGGGCTGCTGACATGTGACAGACAGGCAGGAAAAGGCAGCTGTAATTTTTTGACAAGACATGGCTTTGATTCCCGTCACAGCAAATTAAAAACTTTTCTCTTGTCCAGCCTTTTCCATCCAGTTTCTGCTGCCACAGAATTTCTGGCAAGGACAGAAGTTTTGTGGACAGCAGTTTTACTGTGGGATGCATCCTTCCATGAGGCCCTCGATGCCCTCAGGACAAAGTGAGGCCTTTACAAGGCCTAGCCTCTCTTTAAAGACAATCAACAAAGAAATGGATCCCAAAGGGATGCCAGCAGTTTCTACAAGTGCCTTTACCACCTCAGTTGATGGTGAATTTTGCTGGTGAGGTCCTGGTCCTGCTCAGAGGCCTTGCACTCAACAACATGAGCACTCCCGCCATTCCTCTGGGTGCCATTACCCACCGGGGCTGCAGGCTCAGGCAAAGCCTCCAACAGCCCTTTACAAATGCCCTGTTTTGGAAAACAGAGTCAAATCAGTGGGAACCTTGGGGATCTCCAATCTCCTGGCCTGCTGCCAGCAGGATTCAGGCAGGAGACCTGCCTGAAACAGGGAGAGCAAACATGGACATCCCTGCAAGGAGACACCAATGCGTTTACCAAAGCTGCCCGTCAGGCGGGGCACGAAGGGGGAAAGTGTGGGGATTGCCCCCAGGAGGAGAGGAGGGGAGGAAGAGCCCCGTGCCTGAGCTCCCTGACAGACACTGAGGAGCAGCAGCGGTGCGAGGTGTGCTAATTAAAATGTGACATGTCCAGACAGACCCTCCGTGCTCCCAGCCCGGGCGAGGCACAGCGTGTTTGAGCTGGCTCCAACCCAGCTGTGAGAGCACAGCCTTCACACAACCGAGGGGAAGGGGACAGGGAAAAAAACAGGTAGAAAGCAGGGGGAAAGTGACACCCATAGATAAAATTGCTTAATTTTACACAACTTTGTGAATTGAATATAGATTTTTTTTCATTCTTGAACTCAGAGCAGTTTCAATCCCTTTTGAAGTAGCATTTATCTTAGCTTTCTGCATGTGTTTGTAAGGTACTCAGCAGGTGTTTGTGTGGTGCTCAGCACCACTACACTCTCTCAGTGGGAAGCAAAGTTTTTATCATTTATGTCTGTAACTCAAACTCAGCACACACAGAAGTCTTACGGCACTGTGAACATGGTTTGCTTTCTTTGCTTTTTAACCTGACCCGCCCTGGAAACATTCACTATTATTATTTAACCTTTTTCTATTGATTCCAAAATAAATGTGCTCCAGACCATATTTTGGTTCTCCTTGTATTTCAAAGTTCCTTTGTTTGCCTACTTGCCTTTGTCCTGTTGCTGAAGCTTGCACTATAAATATCTCTGGGTTCACTTTGCAGGAGACATCTGCAGATACCTACGGAGACCCAGAGGTTTTTACGAGGAGTCAATCTCCACGATACAGTGTGTGTTCTCTCCCAGCTGCTGTGCCACACAAGCTCTCCCTGTATACAGCTGACCTGCTGGTCACCACTTGCTGGAGAGCACACGCTCCCTGCCCCTGGAAGAGCTTTGCAGAAAGCAGACAGGCATGGCAGAAGCCAAACTGGCAGCAAAGGGAGGGCTGCTCAAATCTTGAAGATGATGGATACACTTCCAGCCACCAAGGCCACCTCTGGGTCATACCCAAAGAAAATTGCACTATCCCAAGTCTGTAGTTGAAACCCAGCCACCTCTCCTCAGCCCCAGACTTGCAACCCCACAGCTGAGCAGGTCTGGCAGTGGAGCACAGAGGTGCCCAGGCTGCACTCAACAGCTCAGCTAACACCAGCTCTGTACTGCCCTAAGAATCCTGGATTTAAGACACATTTTTAAGTAAGAGAAGATGTACTTTGAGATGCTCTGAAAACAATCAGCTTGGCCAAGTCTTCCACAGTCCCAATGTGAGGTTCAATCTGGGTCTCTTTGGAAGAGCCAGCTCTCCTGCAAACACTGCTGAAGCTGGGGTGGGATGTAACCCACTGACTGCACGGTCCCTTGGAAACGGACAGAGGGTACAGCATGCATGAAAGCAGCATCAAGCAAATATCTAATTTATGATTAACTGCCCTGGAATGGAAAGGAAGAGGCAGGAGGCTGATGACAAGAGAATATCACACTGCATAGCTGCAGGCTTGGATTGTCCTTGAAATACCCTCTTGAGCTGGCTGGGTTAGCAGATCATTTTGGATATCAAATTCATTACTGCACTTCAGAGTGCTGAATATTAAATCACTTGACCGCTTTCCACTCAGGGATGGAGTTAGGCCCAGGGTCCCTGCAGGGGGAATAGCCCTGCCCACAGCCACCACTACCAGGAGCCGAGACAGGGCTCAGCTCCCAGCTTCTCCCGCCGTGTTCTCCAGCCTCACTGCCCTGGCCCACACAGGCTCCCGGGGCTGCCTGCCACGGGCTGTGTGCTGTAACACACAGGAGCTCAGCTACCTGTGCCCAGGAAAGCTCTTCAGCTGTTCACTGCTCCTGCCTTTCACCACACCAGGAGGCTCTGAAAACAAGACAGAAGGGCAGTCCCAGAGGTGTAAAATGTAATACTGAGAGAAGAATCCTTGGCTCCTTTAACCATGTAAATAGTGCTATTTCTATCCCTCTCACAGGATGCTGGAGATTCAATTAATTACAATGTTTGCAGAAGGTTTGGGGTTATGTGGCTGTGTCAGAGTATCTAAATGCAAATTGTTACAAAATCATTCCTTCCAGAGGTTAATTTATTTCAGGCTGTGATGAATCCATCATAATTCTTCCTTCAGATTTGTAACCCTCTTCCCACTCACTCTCCAAACTGTTCCAACAGCTCACTTCACGCTCCTAGCCTCAGTCCAGCCCTCCATGCCAGGACAACTCCAGCCCAAGCTCTCTCTTGAGGGGTTTCTGGGTGGACACATCTCAGGCAATCAGGATTGCTGAAGTGCAAGGCACACCAGGCATGTCAGGGATGCCAGGACACAGCCCCTGGCCAGGTGCAGCCAGAGAGCCTGAGAACACCTGGCAGCTGAGGAGCTCCAGTCCTCTCCTACTGTCCCTGGTAGGCATTACTGTCTGTTGGCCTCTCCCTCTTCACACCTAAATCCCATCCAGGCTAATGAGCATCACAGCCAGGAGCCGAGGATAAAACAGTGTAGTTTAGCATACGGGTTTTCATTTTTTCTTTTCTTTTTTTTTTTTGACCATGTCAAAGTGTCTGCAGCTGATGCAAAATGAGCTTGGAGGTGGTACAGATGTTAAAAATACTTTGCAAAGGGGTAGTGCAATGAAAGTAAATCCCTTTCCTTATACCTCCCAGCTTTTCCTGCTTCAGGTGCTCCTGTCCCCATTTATCTTCGAATATGTATCTTTACAGAGAACACGATTTGGGACGTGCTAATAAGTAGCTGACAGCACAGCCAGCACTAGTACCGTGATGCTACCTTGAATACCAGTCTTGTCACCGATAACTCCTAAGAGGAAACAGGGGCACCCAAAAAACATTTGGGATCTAGTCCTGGCTGACCAGCCTAGGAAGAGCTCTTTGTGCCCTTTTCACTGACAACCATCTGCTGGGAAGCTCTGCAAAACACCTACACCCCATAATACCCATGGTAAGGTGTCCAGGCGTACAGCTTGTCTCCTGCAGTAGCTGCTACCATCACTCTAAACCACAGACCAGACTGCTCTCTTAAGCAGACTGAAAATCAGATATTTTCCCATATTGCAAAGGCAGATGTTAGCTGTGCAGCCTATTTCTTTGATTTGCAGTCAGCTGTTGGCAAAATATGACTATCTTCTATTTTCTGATTATGTATTAAGAGTATCGTCATTCTGGCTTGAGTTTGCACATAATGTCAGGGGAGTCACAACAAGCCTGAATATCAAGTATCACACAGCAAACGCTGCCATCTAAATGCACTGAACCATGTTCTCCCTGGTCTTAGTGATAATGCAGGCTGAGGATGGGCAAGGTGGGGCAGGGCTGTGGGCTGGCCCACAAACCAGCAGCAGAATATGGTCACAAGGGAGAGTTGTGCTCAAATGAAGTCCTTATCTTCCTGCACTTCCTAGGAAGATGCACTCCCAGGATGAAAAGCAGAGGTGGCAGAGTGTAGCTGGAAACCAGCCCTGCCATGGACTCAGGGACATCTTGGATGAGCTGGCCTGGGAGCTAATGCAGCAAGTGGAGAGGAGAGCAACAGGGAAGCTGTCTGCTTCACCAACACCTTGCAGGAACCACTCACGGACCTCAGTGCCTGCTACATGTCAAGATCCAGGCTAATCTCAGCTGCCCCAAGGCCACCACAGAGCAATGTCACAGCTGATATGTGAGCAGGACTGCGGAAGAGGCAGGGGCTCTCTCACCTGCTGCATCTACGCCGGCAACCCCACACATATCCCTGCTGCCTCCTGCCCTCAGTGAGGAGAGAGGGATTTGGCTCTGGCACAATCAATCCTATCTCTTTGCTGCTGCTGAGGGAGTAGCTGGGTATCTCAGGGGACTGATAAAAAGAGCATGAAGTCTTTTCAAGCTGCACACCACAGGTCTGAATTTGTCCCATGTCAGCAGCTTTTGTAATGCTTTACCATCTGAAGGCTAATCAAATAGCTGGCGCTATCTGAGATGAACTAATGTTTTCGTTCCAGATAAAGAAAACAAGCCCTACGTTCCACATCAGTGATAAAAACAGCAAACTGGAAAAAAAAATAGCTGGAGAATATGCTTATTCTGATAAAGCAATGCACATGTTTAAGATGGGACAATAGCAAAACATTAAACACTTGTTCCCACAGCTCATCATTCAGACCAGGATTATACCAACAGGAGTGAACAACCAAGAGCAGATAATCCATAAGATTTGTTCTTTCCACTCTTATCTTTCTACTCCTACTAGGATTTAATAAACTATCAAAATACTGTTAACCAAATAAGACAACTTAATCTGGCTACTGCATGGAGCTGGCTCCCTACCAGGTTAGTGCTGCTCTGTAATTGCATTACAGTGAAAACCTGACACAGTGAATAAATACAGGTACTTCTGAGAAATGTCACAACTGGCCCTCAAGCAGAAACCCACTGTTGGGTGGGAGGACTTTGGGATGGCCCCATTAGTACCAACACAGGCTGCTCAAACGGGGAGCCTGGCAGGAGGGTGTGGAGGAGACTGAACAGCAGTTTCCTATGTATTTGCTCTGTTCCTGTGTCAAAATACTTCAGGCTCCGAGGCTGTCAACTGAGTGTCAAGCTCACGCATACTAGAAGTGTGGTATCAATTTGTTTAATCCTAGCCCCTGATGTCAGAGGAATTTATAAGGCAGGCAAACACAGGCAAAAAAAGTTAATTAACAGAGGAGAAAGAGCCACCTCCATGTCCTGGAAAAATAGTAAGTACAGAGTAGATAAGAGTGCCTTCAGAAATGACAGCCTGAAAATCCTAATGTCATCTGTGTATGTTACTGTGGCAAACTGCCCAGAGGAAGGGAACAGAGAAAATGTCACAAGTGCTGACAACAGACTTGATTCTTAGTGAAAAGCTCTGCATGAAAGCACTTCACCCACGCATTGCTCCTTTGGGTTTTGGGAGTGTCTTTCTGAATGAAACAGAATACCCCTTCCCATCACTCTGCTCCCCCAGTTTCTCTCAGGACCTGCCTTTAGCTACATGGGCCTGACTCTGCCTCTGAGCTGTGCACACACGGCAGGAATCAGCACAGGGTGAAACAATCCAAGCCTGTATTTAAGGACAGAGTAGGAAACACTTTATAATTTGCAGTAGAAAATATCTTTTTCAGAGGTTGAGAGAGGAATGAAAGAACAAGGGCCAAATCCACATGTACCACAAGCAGTTAAAGACCTCCAGCTAGCAGAACTGACTGAACACACTGAATCCAACACATCCCCACACCCTCTGTCCAGTGGGCACTGGACATACAGTGGGTGTGGTTCTAAGCAGGACTTCTACAGGAGATGATCCATTATGAAAGGCTTCAACTGGGAGTTAGCACATGGGCTACAATTAACACCCTCCAAGTTAATCAGTCCTGAAAGAAGCCTTCAGTCCAAACTAGACCAGTTGCAAGAATCATGGAGAAACACACAGGAGGTTCACTGTTACACTCTTTCCTCTCCCCTTCCCCAAAACCCAGAAAACTTTTAAATTGAATCTTAGACAAGGGAAGAATTATCTTGTCTCTTCACATAACACTTGTGGGGATGTATTGAAGTTGTGTGTCGCAATCCATCACTATCAACCTCTTTCAGAGCTGTCCTGAGCACATCAGCTTCTCACCAGATGTTTGGTTCTGTATTTTCTTCTTGGAACAAAGACTCTTTTTATCCTCAGTTTGCTGCAATCTAAAGTAAGATCAAACTGGAAACCTATCACTCTTATCAGATGCAGCTTCACTGCAGGCTTCATAACAACATAAATATGTTATTACATAAGAGGCAAAGCAATCCATTAAGCAGAATCCTTTTTACCAGCTTCTTCTCAGAAAAGTATCTACTGGAAAAACTGTCAGCTCTTCCTCATGCCCTGGCAGCTCACTGGCAGTAGGATCAGACTGCAAAAGGAATCTGGGTAGTAAACTAAGGATCAAAGATGTAGCTCACACTAAGAAGTTCAAGAGCTGAAGGTGTTTGGTTTATTCTCCATTAAAAAAACCCAAACTTTGGGGCAATAATTCATATAATCCATGTCAGGAACTTGAGGAAGGGACAAAACCAAAAGGCTTTTCCAGTTACTGAAGCTCTGCAAGGAAAATAGTGGTTACTGCACTTGGGGCTAGTTTGAGATGGAGACTAAAAGGCTTCAGCAAGCGTGTAAATATTGCTCAAGAATGGGGAGTGCTTATGGCTGGTCCCAATCACTTCAGTGCAAAGAACAAACCTGTATTAACCTCTCCTGGAGCAGTCAGCAATTAGAGAAGATTTCCTTTCAACCCTAGCAAAACTCAAGCAGTTGATGCTGGTGTGAAAACCGTGATAATCATCTTTCTGGGTTTCACCAGCATGCCCAACCCTGGGCTCCAGGAAGGCACTCCCTGCTCCTTATCCCTCTGCCACCCTTGCAGGACACTGGGATGAGCAGGATGTACCACACCAGAGGAGAAGGCTGGGAAGGCTGCATGGGGCACAGGCCAGTGCTGCCCGCCCTGTTGTGCCACACTCCTGGCTGCCAGCTCACCCAGGTGAGGTGCTCTATGCACACAAGGAGGGTCTTGCTCTCTAGCAACAAAAATCTCCCCAGGGAAAATCATGAAGCTAAGAAAACCTCATCCACCCTGTCTGCTGGTAGGAATGGAAATGACTCCTGAATTTGAAGAAAAACTTATTTTTTAATAGTTATTGAACAAAGTTTTTGGACCTGAATCTGGGTCCCAATTCTGGGAGTTTGCAAAACCAAAAATTTTATGCCTAAAAATTTAAGAAAATAGGTGTAATGAAGCTCATTAATCTGAAATTCCACAGATGCGTGTACATCTATGGTAGCTAAAAATAAAAATATGCCTGTCTGAATTGTCTAAACTCCACAAATTCAAGATCATCCTTTTTTAGATTTTTGTAAAAAATTAAGAGACATTACCTATGAAGAGCTGTTGGCTTATGCCATAAATTAGAAGTGCTTATACCTCCTCTAAAACTCTTTGCTGTATGTGTTGGCAGGGATGTGGGAAGGTGCAGGATTGGAGGGGCAAGTTCTGGTTGCTGTGGGCTTTTTCACTTTGCAACTTGAAGCTTTTTTCAACCCCAGAAATGTTTGGCTCTCCTTCAGCTATTGCTTTGTTTTAATTGTCTCATGAATGTTTTGGCTGGAAGTAAAAGTGCTGAACTGTGGAGCCCTTCCCTACAATTTGAGGTACCATGAAAGCAAACACCAAATATGGAGTCATCTTGTGGGAACATGAAACTGCAAACTTCAATCTGACAGAATGGATGCAGCTGATGCAGAACTCAGATGGACAAGTACCAGCATCCAGGCTGGAGTCTGGAGAAGCTGCTGTGTGAGAGATCTGCAGCAGAAGGAATTCAATATTCTGCCTTTCCCTTCTGGTTGCAGATTCACGTAAGCAAAACCTGCGCCATTGCCCTTCTTTTTATTCCTCCATCTGATCTTCCAAAAGCAGATTACAGATAGCTGCCTATAAACCTGAAGATGCAAAGGACATCCCTAGGGACCTCCTCTTCTGCCCTTAAAATTAATCCAGGGGTATGAGGAGGTAAGGACATCCATATGGTCCTGCCAGAACTGCTTCATGAGCACATCTTTGTTTCCACGAACATCAAACCATCACCTTTCGTCCCTACACAGAGGGGTGGATCCAGAGGACCAGGTTTAAACTGGGCTGAAGATTTAAAACTCCAACATCCTGCTAGATCTCAGTGTGGCTTACAGTGCATATGCCCAAATTTTTACCAGAGAAATGTATTTTAGGCAACTTCTGTTTGAAAACTTAATGGAAGTGTAGCTGTTCTCCCCTGAGCGTCAGGAACAGATGACTAAGAAATGTTGCCAGTATCTGTCTTTCAGCGAGATTACTGTTGGGTTTGTGTGGTATCCTATTTATAACTTTGACAAACAGCTCAACCAATCATTTCATACTTAATCATAGCCGTCTGCCCAGCTCCCTTCAGAGAAAAGCTTTTCAAAAACTATGTGCCAACATAATATGAACAAAAAGAAGCAAACCACAATCAAGAAAAAAAAGGTCTTGCTCCCCAAACCAGCAACAGCTATACAGAAAGCAGGTCTTGGTAAATCGTAATTAGAGTGTCATTATTCATGGGACTGCACAGCTATAGTTAGTCAGTGTTTCCACTGTAAACCCCTATTTTCAGAGGTTTGCAGCTCAGCTGCAAGGAATTAGTCTATGTTGAAATTTGGCAGTAGAAATTTTAAAGCAAGGATTATTTTTTTTGAAACAGTTTAAAGATTCTTTTTCTCCCCCCCTTTCAATTCCCCTCTCACTTCTGAGGCTGCAGCAGTTCTTATGAAAAAAAAAAACCACTTCCGTGTGCTGCTTGATGTTTGGTTTCTGTGCATATCTCTGTGTGGTTAATGGGACCAAAAACACCAATTTAGCAGGGGGTTTCAAAAAGAAGTCTTAATAACTTGTACTTTGATTCCTACCACAGTTACAACTCAACTTTCCTTTGGATGTATCCATGAACATTAGTATCTACACTGTTAACTTAATGCATTAAGGAACCTTCACATCCTGAGTAAACCTGCATATCCATCTAATGCTAAAGATGGTTTTACATTTCATGGGATAGAGCTCTTGAACTTCTTTACATCTTTTTGCTTCGAAAGAACATTTTCCAGGGATTATAAGAGATTACTTTCTGCTGGACTCAACCCTAAGCCCTACATTCACCCGCCCGTTTCCTCCTGCCTCCTTGATGCTTCCATTAGGGTTCATTTCAGCATGAACAAAAAGCATGGTGGGGACCACTAGCAGGAATCACAAGGAAGGGAGAGGGGCAGGAGAAACATCTCCATGGGGGGATGTTTTATCCCAGACAAAATTAAACAGAGCATTTCACAACATTTTCAGCTACTCAAGAAAAACAGACTGCTGTTTGCATTTTTAAGAACATCAGAGGAATGCATCTACTCTTTTCCAGCTAGTTCTGGCTGAAGCATCCTAGAGGTTCAGCATGCCTGGGCATGAATGAGATTTGCCTTCACACATATGGATCACACTCCAGAAAGGTACAGCAGCCTCTGGACACCATGCCTGGTTGTCACTGCATGCCACAAGCAGCAGGAGAAGGAACTGCCTCAAGTGTAGTTCCAGCTCAGAGTGGGGCAGCAGTTACACAGTTTGAAAAAAAACGAGTGTAAAACCATGAGCTGGAAGACTTACAAGCCTCAGTCTGCAACTGGATCACTGTGAATGGCCCAAGTGTTCATACCAATATCTTCAGTGCCCAGTTTCTAAAGAACAGACTGGTTTATACAAGCAATTTGATTTCCTAGTGAAACAGATGGCACCATTTACCATCACCATGCTTCAAACTCTGTTTTCCTGGACCATGATCTTGGCATATGGGAAACTGGGCCACCTCTGAGCTTCTCACACCTTGCACGGTTCATGCCTTCCTCGGAGCTCCCCATCGCAGCACTAATGAGCTTCCCCTCGTACAGCTTGGCAGAGTGACAAGGATGAGTGCCTGCAAGGTACCAGGCAGAATTCCTGAGGGCAGCTGCCTCCAAGCTCCCTGAAATCCCAATGCACTCTTCAGAAGACTGGAACAGCAACACCAGCTGCCTCTGCAGATACCCCACTACCTTGACCACTATGATTTGTGAAAGCCATAAAAGAGAAATTCTCCCTTTAGAGTGAAACTACTTTATCTTTGCTAAAAATTGTAGCAAGCACAGTATTTATGTTGCAGGAAGGAGGATCTGAACTACTGCCATGTCTTAAAAAGAGAACAAAGCAGAATTTCTACATACTGCTTGAATCTGCTTTTCAAGGTGGTAGTTAGAAATTAAAGAGGCAAATGAACTCAGTAAGATTACTCATGTACCTTCAATCATTTAGAGGAATGTTAGCAAGAGCTGCGCTTCAGAGGGCTGGGTCACACTTTCCTGCTGCAACCATTATTAACCTGACATAACATGTTCATAGAGCAAGAGATGATAACGATGCCGTAACTGGTCTCCCTAGAATATGCTTATGATTAGGGAATATCTTAGAGAAACTGTCACTCATTAAGCACTCAGCTAAATGCAGAAAGACAGCTGAAGGAAAAGCTCTGCAATTTCAGGAATTTATAACTTGAAAAAGGTCTACACTCAACATTAAGGTTATTGGGTCTTTTTTGCTCGAGTGTTGCTAAGAAGTGGCAGATTCACATCAAATGCAAACTGCAGTTTTTTCCTTCACCACTTTTCCCCCAAATGTAAGCAACAGGTCTTCTACACCCACCTGAGAAGACATTATGGGCCAGGCAGTGAAAAACACAACTTTTAAAATCTGAATTTAGTTCTCCTGATAGGGTGTATCCAAGTAAGTATGTTATTCCCACCTGGGAAAATCCATACTGCTTCAAAGTGCGTCAGGTCCCAGGTCCTTAACTCAGTCTAAACCCAGGACCCCAGTCAAAGCAGCAAGTTCTCCTTTTGATCCCTCTGTTCTCTTGCTCACTGAGATGCTTTTGCTCTTGAATAATCACATCCCTTGTGCCTTTTGCATCATGGCACAACAGTACTGTCACCAAATTTTTCTTTCTTGTCATAAGAAAAAAGGGGCCATGCCTGGGAGGTTTATCAAGTCAGAAATCAACTCTACTTGCAGATTCAGTTACGCCAGTGGGAAATGTTCTTGGCACTCCTAAGGATGTGATACACTACCTCCAGACATTCACCAGTCTGGCCACTATTTGCCTAAATGATCAATGTAATTCAAAAGCACTTTCTCCTTTTGCAAGCTACTAGGAAAATGTAATACCAGTCTGACCAGCGACAGTGACTACCACCACAGTCAGTATGTTTTTCAGCAATGCCTCGCACCATGCTTTCCCCTGACCCTGCCTGCCTTTGGCCTTCTTTCTGAGCTACTGACATAAAACCTAGTGCTCACAGAGGAGCAGTCTTCCTGAGCAGAAGACTGTTCTGCAGAGCAATCACAACTGTATGCAGGTTGCTTGCTTCCCACCAGCTAACTCTGTGGCCTTTGCTGACCAGTTTGGTAGGAAAGTGGAGTGGATATGCTCCTCTGAGCACCCATAGAAGTAAACTGTGCAATTCTCCTGGTTTTGGTATTTATAAGCAAGCCATGTTCCAGCCTCCAGGCTTTCTTAGGGTACTGCTGAGGGACTGCTGCTCCCCTACCATATGTGCTCACACAGCTTGAATTCCAGTCACAGTGAGCCTCACTGCACCTGCACTGGAGAAAATCCAAGTGGAAATCTCACGGGAACAGGTGCTGTCACTGGGGATACTTAGAAACAGGCTAGGCAAACAGCTCTAAATAGACTCCACTGATCAACTTTTAGTTGCTGTATCTGCTGAAACCACGTGGTCTCAGATGACATTTTAGTTCTCCACTTCCCAGGATGTTATGACCTGCCCATGTCCCTGGCTGGGGTGTCAGGCAATGGTATAGATCATTCCCTCATCTGGGAATCAGGACAACAGACCCATCAGTGTGCGAGAGTGACAGGAAACTGTACTTGCCCAGCATTAGAAATAAGAAAGTGCAACAAGACCTGCATCCTCACTCCCTGTGACAGCTGAAACCCCCTTAATTAATACACTTCATACACTGTCTATTTTTGATCTACTTCGTATTCCAACCATCAGCAGAGGATGTTTGTCCTGTTCCTGCTGAGAGCCCCCCGGGGTTTGTGATGCCCATCATTCAGCCTCACTCGAGTAGGCAGACAGCTGTGGATACCTCTCCCCTGTATGAAATATCCCCCTCCTCTCCTTTCTGAGTATGATCGACTTACTCAGCTTCCTCAGCACTCCAGACTGTCCTCCTTCCCTTGGCACACAGAACTTCACCTTTTAATAAAACAAACTCACTGTCTTTCACATGTCTTTCAGGTCCCATCTCCGAAATTCAGCCACGAGACTTCTCTGTTACATTTATGAAAGGTACGTGACTGCTCTCTAATCAACAGATGATGAGCATGTCATTCCACACGTCCTCACACACAGGCCTCACCAGCTGTGGCCCACACTGCACTTCTGCAGAAAGAAGACCACAGGGTAGACTGGCAGCTCAACTGTCACCTCTTCTTTTTCCTCTCCAGGCTGTTCCCACTGACAGAGATTATCCACTCACTTCTTCTTTGACCCCTTTCACTCCCATCTTTGGTTCCCCACATTTGTGCCAAGTAAAAGTGCAGTGCTGGAGAGGCAGGGAAGCAGCAGCTATGCTCAAACGCTATGGATCCTGTGAGACAAAACCTTGGGTTTCCTCAAAGTCCTCGTATCCCTTGTAGCACACTGCAATCACCTGGTTTACAAAGGATATGGAGGAAGTATCCAACTCTATCCCAGCATGGCCTTCCACTGGCAACTGGCTCCTTCCCCTCTGCTTACAGAGTTCTGCACCTGCCTTAGGGTATTTATTAGGGCACACAAATAACAAAACCTGCACTTTGGTCAGCAGCTGGCTTAAACCAGCAGAGACACTGAACTACCAATTTCTGAGGCAGCATCTGATGGGGGGAACAAATGGGAATGGATCAGACCTCCTTACAGAGGAGCTGCTACTGGAAACCCAGATCCTTTTCAATGTGATGCAAAGAAATTGCTGTAACTTCAAGCTGTTGGCCACCTGAGGCTGAAACTTCTCCCACCAAAGTTGATGGTAAAACTACTGCCGCCTTCAAAGGCAGAGGGACTGGATCCCCAGTAATTCCAACTCTTGTGTGCTGAACAGTAGGTTAGCCAGATTGGGAAAAGCCTTCACATCGATCTCCTGAGCAGATGAGAGAGGTTTGTCCAAAAACTGGCTTTTGCTCCATTACTTTAATCAAAACCACTACACAGCAACTGCCCTTGTGTAAGGAGCTTGAATCAAGTGCTGCTTTTCAGAAGTGAAGCGTGCTGCAAGTCACATGCTTTACAGACACTACTGGCCCAAATCAACAGTTCCTCCAACGTGGACTTTGAAACCTCTGTGCCAGATGGCCACCTAGTTCCTAGCTATGGCCTTCAGACTGTAACTAAAGATACTGTCAAAGACGAGCTTTCTTCACAAGCCCTGAAAGTACTCCAATTCCATGCTTTTGCCCGCCAGAAGATGCAGACTTCTGGATGAATTTTGGGGTTTGTTTTTTCCCAGCCTGACACATGATATTTCAATAAAGGGGCCCAAGGGTCACAAGGACCAGCCAGTGTGTACGTCCTGAGGCAGTACAAAGCCACCAAGATTTCGTATGAAAACAAGAACAGTAGAACAGTACCAGGACAGGAAAATGATCTTAAAGTCTCATCACACTCTAAACATGGACAACTTTCAGTGTGTCCCTTGTTCATACTATCTACTTCAATTCCTAGCAATTTTACTTTCATTGCTGATTTGTATTCAGAGAAGCCAAATGGAGCAGCCTGCAATGCAGAAGTTTTTCAGGACACTTTTCAAGACAGTTGTCATTTTGGAATATCCTACTACTTCCCTCTTCCCTAGGTGTCTCATAAACCACCCCCCCCAAAAGCCCAAGAAACCCACAACACCATTCCAATTCTGATGGTTCTCCGTTGTCTTTCAAAAAGTCTCCACTATCCTCATATATTCATCTGACCAAATAGAGAGAGGGAAAATACATTTTCTCTAACCCTCCAATGTACCAGGACAGGAAGCTCCTGAGCACAAAGGGCAGAAAGCCCAAGCCCAAAGAGCACCTGCCTAACTGACCTCTGTGGCCCAGCAGAGAACGCAGCCCTGGCTCCCCTTTCCATAGCCCTCCATAGCCCAGCTCCCTGTCAGCAGCCCCTCAGTCTGTTCAGTCCTCTCCTGGCTCAGCTGTCTGGGGCTGACATTGGCTGCCAAGGGGGAGGCTTTGCCTTATAAAGGAATGAATGCAGAGTGATCCTATGGAACAGATCATGCAGAAGGGCACTCCAGAAGATCACAATCCCTTGTGGCTTCCCCATCTACCAATTAAATTCTGGAGACCTGTGCTGCTGCTGGGAAACCTCTGCGTTACAATGTGCTGTGCCGTTCAGCCAGACTTCCCTCTTCTCAGCAGCCTGTTCTCTCTTCCTCTGACTTCGCTCATTCACACTTCTTTGCCATCATGTCCTTTTCCACCATCTCATAAGTAAGCAGCGTGACAATTGGGAATTTTAACTACCTGAATGCAATGCTGAGGCTGCATGTTATAGTGGGAAGAAATAAACACCATCAGCGGCAGTGCCATGGATTCACTCTCTGCATGGCAGAATGGGTATCCCTTTGGTGTTTCTTTTTTAAAAAAAAACTCCTCACAGTAAAGCTCTCAGGATGTCAGAAAAAGAAACACTTAATGAAGCATCCTTTCTACAAGTGTGTATTGCACTAAAACTTACAATAATAATTTGTGCTTATCTTCGCAGAACCGCTAAAACAAAGTCACTGTTTCTCCCAGGATGAGCTGCACACCTAAAGCTCAGCAGTGTTATGTGCCTTCAGCCCTGGGCAGGCTCAGGGAAGCCCCTGAAAGGTCATCCTGCCTTCTGGTACCTGGTCACCATCATCTCAGATGAGACAAAGGAGTCCAGTGAAGGACTTTGGCACTCTGTCCATCTTGGACAGGCACAGCAAAACGACATAGCAAGATGGTCAAGGGCCAGGATGAGAAAGAAACCCCATCATGTGCCATGAAACAGCTCATCCATAGAAACCTACCACTGCCTTGGGCTGGGTGTCAGCAGCCACTCACATTGCACTTCCACAGAGACACATGACATTGCCACAGCCTCCTTGTGCAGCGACCTCCCCTCCACAGGAGCAGCTCTGGAGAACCCAGCAGGAACAAACCCAGCAATTCAGAGGCAAATGTCAAACTTGCCTGTGCTGAGGGAGCACAGGGGGAATGTAGAGCAGGCACAACCCTCAGCACTCCTGCGTAACAAGCAACAAGTCTTTCCACAACCGAAATGAAAATATCACTTCCCTGAGGAATGGGATATTAATTATGAGCCTACGCAGTTCTAGCAGTGCCTGCTATGTTTATTTTGATCCTCACTACCACACACATTGCAGCAGCAATACCATCTTTCCTTGGAAGCATTAGACATTACAAACCTCATTTAAGAAAACAGATTTTGCCAGCAGGCCATCAGAAAGATAAGAAATAACCTGACTGCACTCCAGGCCGTAATTGTTTCAGGATTTAGCCACTGAAAATACACCTTTTGTAGTCTGCTGGGGTGGGGAGATAGCATCTTCTTTAATCACCTCTGCTCAAGCCCTTCAGATGCTGTTTAACAGCTCTATTCAGCCCGGGAAAGCACAATTCTGGTCTGTCTGTCATTGCTGGTTGCAATCGCTATTTGTTTCCCCGAGCAGTAAAGGCTTGCTGTCAGCTAGGCTGTATATTTTCTTTATACTAACTGATGAAAGTAAGATTGTGGGAGGCTCTTACAAGAGCTTGTAACCCTTGTCTTTCCCAGCAGCACAGACACGGTTTTGGTTTTGGTTCAGCTCCCAGCCCATGAACCTCTGTGCCAGTAAATTAAGCAGTCTCTGGTGTTTATATCTCCTACTGGTCACTGATATTTTCTCCCCCAGGGCCTGACTAACACTCAGCCTTTTCAGCTCATGCACTTACCCCTTGTGTTTTTCAGTTATTGCAAATGTGGTTCAGCATTAGTTGAAGTAGGATCAATAGCTGAGGTCTGGACCCAGACAAACCTTTGCTCACATTCACACTTTGGGCCCAGACCACCACAGAGCCCCAGGTGGGGACCACAGGGCAGGGAGGCCCATGTGGGCTCCTCTTCACTTTGCCCAAAGCTTCTTGCCTCTGCTGTGGGAGGGATGTGTCCCCTGTGAAGCAGTGTCTACCATCCCCCTGCTACTTGGACCCAGGACACCACATACTTACTGCTACCAACCAGCAGCTGAGTGGCCCTGAAATGTGGCAGCCCTTAAACATGGCTCTTGAGGTCAGGGCAGGGGACTCATGAGGGAAGCTCTCAGTCTGAGTATCTTCCTGTCCACTCCAGCCATTATTCCCCAGGGAGCTGAACTATTAAAACAATCTGATTATTATTTTCAAGAATGTTTTGTTATTTTGAGGGACTAACTCCAGACACCTTTAGGAGCCTAGGTCTCAAAAAGCACTGAAATTTGCCTTCCAAAATTCAGAGTCTCTCCTGTTGTGAAGTGAACAAGTTAGGCAATAGAAGTAACTATGAAAATCTGGTGGCAAATGGAGAGCATGTGCTACTCAGAAGCAGCCATCTTTCTGCACCCTTTTTTTCCCATATTTGCAATGTTTTGAGTCCAGATGGATTTATTTTTACATTCTCTTTCTGTTGAGCCATGATGAGGTTGCCACAGGCGAAGGAAACACTGACTATCTAAGTCACGCCTGATGCCAGCTGCAGACCCTGCAGCAGAACAAGGCTTGGGCTTGTGTCACTCTTGGGTTCCTGGCGTGGTGCAGCACAGGTGGAGCCTCTGCCTGTGGAGAGCCCCTGCCTGGACAAAGAGCTGCAGGTGGGAGAGCAGCACACACCCAGGCTGGAGCACAGAGGGGAGCTCCCTGGGGAGGGGGCTCAGCAGGCCATGCCGGAGCTTCCCACAGGTCTGCTTCACACATCCTGGCTGGCTGACAGGAGCCTGTGGCATGGCAGCCACGGGCAGCAGGAAAAAGCAGCACCACAACTGTGGCTTTACCTGAGCCACCAGCTCCGGCTCTCCCCAGCAAGTGACTCCTCTGAGCCTCTCCAAAACCCCAGCAGGTACAAGCTCCTTGAAGGGGAAGTTCCCTGGCTCCCTCATGGCAGAGTGAATCAGAGAGCAGCTAGGCTGAAAGAGCAGAACTTGGGTCCCTCTGGTGAGGTAAAAATGTACCCCACCGAGCATGAAGGGGGCTACAATGCACTTCAAACTGTGCCTGCAAGCCAGGACACACCAGGATGGTCGGTACCAGAGAGAGGACAAAGATGGTGCTCAGAGCTGCACATCTCTGCCTTGCAAGGGTGCTGCAGCTCCTGGGGTGAGCAAAGGCTTTGGGTTTATATTTATTCAGAACAGCAGATGTTCCTTTGAGATGGGAGCGGAATCGCCACATGGAGCCTTTTTGAAAACACCAGGGAGCTAAATGGTACCTTTAAGGACAGCGGTAGGTTTATAAGGATGCTGCTGTGCCCAAATCACGTGGCAGTGAGCTAAGCAGCCAGAGTTACTCAGGGGGAGAGAACACCAAGATGCAGGATCAAAGGAAGCCATCACCCACCCCACAGACAAACCCAGCCAGCCAAAGTGTGCTTCCCTACCCACCCTCCCTCCCACTCCCCATTCCACCCTGAGTGGATGCTGCAAGCCCACAGTGGCTTTTCTGCATCATTTGGACAAGCCTGAAACTTTCCTCAAACAACTGCCAAGTCTCTGCAGTACATCTCCCATCCTCTTATCTGCCGACAGAGTGCAGGAGACAAACGAGCAAGCGGCACCCTGCAAGCGGTAGCAAAGCACCTCCCAGGAACAGGGCTGGGTTTGATCTCCCCCTGACAGGGAGCGGCTGACACTCCTGTCTTTGTCTGCCATGCTATCGGAGGCATGCCAGGAGGAAAGGAAGAGGAGTCGGGGTGGAGAACAGCCTGTCCAGTGGAGCCAGCAGGAACAGCACTGCTGGCTGCCCAAGGACCCAGCCTGCTGCCCTCCTCAGACCCAGGGCCAGAGTCCCTGCCCTGGGGCAAACCCACAGAGCCACTGTCAAGTGTCCTCTGGTGCAACCTTGGCTGCTGCTCCCCCGGCAGAGAGCTCTGCTCCCTGGCGCTTCAGTTCTGTACACCTGCTATTCCCCAAATTTCCTGGGGTATAAAAAGCCCTCTGCTGGAATCCAGATACATTGGGTATTAATTTTAAGCTATTGTTCAGTATTTTAATAGACAATCACAAGCTACAGTAGGTACTACAACACATTGCAAAGATAGTGCACACACAGTGCAATGGCACACAGCTGAAACCAGCTTGGTTTAAGTAGTTGTAAACTCAGTCTTCTTGACATTACAGCAGCTGGCTGTCTCCTGAACCCAGGCTGTTTCTAAGATGTCTACCATTGGCAGTAAAAGATATTAACTTTTTTTTTAAATTTCCTTTATAAATAAAGGATAAAACATCCAATAGGATGCAGAAAGGGTAGTTTGCTATTTGCTGTTTAGGTTTCTCTTGCAGAACAGATCTGAGAGCAGATATCCACTGGACAGGGGTTCTTGTGTGTGACAGGCCCACTGCATATCTAAATATTTGTATCGGTTCTTCACTTTGTGTATATATAAAGTAAGAAATTGACATGTAAAGAGAGCATTTAAGTCATTTAACTGGACTTTTAATATAACTTCACCTTCAATAACCCAAGAAGTACCTGAAAAGCCCTGTCTAAACCACCTAAGTCACTTCAGATTGTAGCATATGCTGTCTTTCCTACCACTTGTCTGCAGAAGCCACAGCACCCAAAATGTAATCTTTAGACTCACTTCATTTCTGTGGTCTAGTTCTTCCCCCAAGACTCCTTGGTATGTGCCAACAATACCTGAAATTTCTTTTCCACCTCCCATCCAGGGTCTGGACAGGGCTAGAACTGTTTGCTTGCAAAATCAGATGCAACCCTGTGCATTTAGCCCAGGACAGACACTGAAGATCAAACACATCCCTTGTTTCCAGGGACATTGCCTCCCCCGCTGCCTCTTCCCACTGGGTTAGTGACGAGAATAAATCCTGCTCAGATGATCTGCCTGGCAGTTCCCATCCAGCAGCACACACAGCCATGCCTGAGAACACCCACTAGGAAAACACCTTTTGATTCACAATGGCAGCTAAACAAGTTCGAGAATCAACACTTCATCCTCCTCCTCCTCCTCCCTGCCTTCAGCCTCTCAGTGTCTTCTGGGCTGACCATGGTGAGAGTTGGTTTCACAGCCCCTATCAGCTGAAAAGGCACATTGTGGAGCTAAGGCTGTGTGTCTTCCATGTTTCATCCAAACCAATCAAGAGGCAGGGAGTGAGACAGCCTGCCTGCTGAATTCCCAGTCCCCAAATGCTCTCTGGGTACTGTGAAAGCTGTCATTTGCATCCCCCAATTTCCAAGTGCTGAACAGAGTTGATCCATGCTGAGTACACCTCTGCCTTCCTCACCAGCCGCTTCATCTGCCATTTGCAGCCTTATGCTTACTTTGTCCCACTGATTCATGCTTCATGTGCACACCAACTGAAAACCACTTGGGGCAGAGCTCCTTGACAGTGATTCCAGGTACTGCTGCCTGATTACTGCAGTGGCTCAGGGGAGGAGATGTGCCTGTACATATACATGCATGTCTGTGTGCATGAGTGCAGCTGACACACAAATTCTTTCCCTAACTGGTACCTTGAAAATTCAGTTTGGGAGAGCTTCTGCTCCCTGGTACCGCCCATAAGTACTAATTATTAAATAGAGACTCAGCAGGCTTAGTGCAGTTACATCATTCCCTGACTGGAACCAGGTGAACTTTTAGTTGAAGAAGCAAGGAAGAGCAGGGAAACCAGCTCATGCTCAGAGCTGCAGAGGGCTCAACACCCACCCTGCATTAACAGCAACGCTCGCTTATTTTGGCTGTAACTTCAGTAAACCAGACTCTTGATACAGCTCACCTGCACATCTATTGTGCAGACATCTTCCAGAGAACTGTTCTTTAGGATCAGCTGTTTCAATGAACCACAACTTACAAATTGTTTTTGTTTAATATAAATCACAGAAGAGTTCCCTGCGAGGGCCGCGTCGCTGCAGTTACTTACGGGCTGTTACTCGTTCACTGTTTCAACTCCACCAGGGCCCTGGTACTGGTGTCACTAAATGATCTCCATGAATGTGCAAGGAAGCCTAGTTCTTCTGAGTTTTCCAGAGGGAAAACTCCTTGTCAAACTCCATTACAACCCAACAGCAGAAAAGACACAGCAGGCAGCCTAGTAGCACAGGCTTGGACATAGAAGGCTAAATGTTTCCAACCTATAACAAGCTGTATTAGCCCCATATCCTGCTGCTTTTGCAACCAGCAAGCCTGACAGCCCAGCTTGAAGTGGCCAACTATCCTATAGCCTAAAAACTGATGGCAAAGCTGAATTTTTGTTATACTGCTCTTCCTTGGGAATTTGGCATTCTGATTTCAACACAGACAATGCCATTCTGAGGGACTGTAACACGTTAGTATCTCATCACAGTCTGGGCAGGACACAACCCTACTAAACTGCAGGTCTTACCCCACCCAAAGAGGACAACAGCTGATACATAATTGTGATCACTCCTGACCATTAAATACTTCACTGCAACCACTGTGTCCTTCACCATTTAGAAAACAACATCTGAAAAGTAAATTTTTTACTTTGCAAAACTACTGGTTAACATCAGTTGAAACATAACATACTGTCAGCCCAAGAGGAAAGATTATGGTGTCTTCCTGCCTCGAGTAGCTTCCATGCCCTACTTCTCAAGCATACTTCCTTTGTACCTTTCACCTAGAAGCAGCAGATTGGCAGCTGGCACACCAGGGCAAAACATCCCCAACTTCCTCCCCAAAAGCCTGAGCTCTGCCACGACTCCCACCCTGTGGCCTTCTTTCTATTCACTACTGGTGAGCAGACTCCCTAGCCCTGGTTTCCATCATGCCTTCCCTGTCCTACGCCTGTCTGCTCCACTCTGTGAGCTGACAGATTACTGAAGGCTACAAGAGCACAATTCTTGTACATATCAATATCCTGCCTGTTCCAGAGGATAAGCAGGCTGAGCATGTGTGAGTCCCAGCTGAGAAGTAAGGTCAGAAGAGAGTCACTGGCTATGGGAAGTCCGGCCACACTAGCCATGTGTGTTGCTGCTTTAAAAATTCATTCCTGTCCTTGCTTCAAGGAACACCTGGGTTGATAAGACTTCTATTACATTTTTTTAATAACAGTGATAGTCAAGGATAGTCAGGTGAATTGGGTTGGATGTGAGGCCTGAATCCAACCTTCAATTACAATAACAAAAGCAGCAGCCTGTGATTAATGGATGTAGTTCTGATTCAGTGAATTGGCTGCTGTAAGCCAGAGCAGTTGAATTGGGCCTCATTTGCTAATTGTTGGCATCCATTAATTACCCTTATTGTGGAAGAGTATGTGTAAGGGCTGCTCAAATGCAGGAACTGCAATGCTTCATCTTCTGCTGCCCACACGGGCTCTTCCTGAGCAAGCCTCCTCCATGCTATTGCCAAGGAAGATCTTTTGATCTCCCTGCATATATTGGAGGGACAAGGGATAGGTGTGTGATGGTTTAGAAGGAACTGGGCTACTGCCTGGTCCTTGCAAGACTTGCTCCAAGGCACTTGCTATGGACAGATGCTGGGAGGAAAGGCAGCTGAGTCCTCATTTGCAGTTACTGCCAACAGCCATCAGTGCAATAAGGGTTCTGGCTGCATGCTTGTATGGATGTATAGAGCTGCTTTCTTAGCTCTGGAAAAGGTCTTTCCACATACTAAAGAATTTACAGCCTCACTGGACATTACAAGAAAAGGGAAGGCGCAGGAAGCTCCGTGCAGATGCGGCACTGAGGTGCTCAAGTTTGTGCAGCAAGTCTGCAGCAGAACCAGAAACTGTAACTACAACTCCTGCATCTCTTATTTGCCCTTTAACCACCAGCCTGTTCTTTGTATGTCCCTGTGCTATGATGGGCATGTAGCAGGAAGGGCCATCTGCATAGGCCGTGAAAATGCAGTATATCCAGCTCCAGAATCTCAAAACTCCATCTTTATACAGAAGTTTTGCGATAGAAAAAGGTTCTGTGAATGTCAGCATTTCCATATTATCACCATCTGTACATAGATTGCCATGGCACTGAGAATTTAAAAGATAAAAAAAAGAAATTTAAAGATAAAAACTGGTTTAAAGTTGAGTCTCGAGGAGTTTCAGTGCCTTGCATCCCTCATCAGTTTTCATTCATCTAATGTTCTCTTTTAAATACACTTGACAAACTCAGATGCTAGGAAGGGAAGTGCTGTACCCAAGGACGCATTTCTGCCTGTCCCCACAGCATCCCAGCCCAGGGACAGGCAGCACTAACAGCCCAGGGAAGGGCTGTCTCCCGCACCCTGTGCTGCAGCACTGTGTAAAACCACCACAAAGGCACATCACAGCCACCCAGCCAGGGCAGCTCCAGCAGAGCCTACAAATCCCAAGTGTCAGAGGGTGTCACTGCGCTCTGCTGGCAGGGTGGGTCACCCTGCACAGGTACAGCACCCCGGGGAAGCACTGAGGTGCTCTCTAGCACAGGGTATTCAGGCTCCAGTGAAGAGGGGATAACCATGGTACCATGGAAAATGAGACAGTGCCTTGAAACCTTGCCTATGTAGCTGGCATTGTCATTTTGTGGATTCAACCATGAGCAGCTTTTTTTAGCATTTCCTCTGTCAGCTCCCCAAAGACGAATGGCCAGGAATACAGCCAAGCAAGTAACATGATCATAGCAGTTATGGCAATAGCCACCTTCTAAAAACCATCCTACACTCCTTCATGATAAGATAAAGAACCAGAAATTGAAGCAGTGACTGCCTGACATTGTCCTTTGTCCAAGAAAAACACTGACTCCTGGTATTTAGAAAGGCAAGTTGAGCAGATCTGCTGGGAGTCAAACTCTTAAGACAGAAACCATGCTGTGAACTCAGTCTGGCTCTGCTGGCACAGGTCAATTTCTTCATTTCACTTCCACAGGTAAAAACTTCACTAGGGAGCAAACATGATGTAAGCCCAGGGCAGCCAGCACACGCCCCCTGAAATGCCTCTGCTGCTGCTGAACAACTGCAGGGCCCAGCTGGAGTGGGGACAAGGAGTCTGTCAGGCCATTCATCTGAGCCTGGGCAGAACAGGGGCTGCCACCACCTGAAGCTGTTGTAGGGTCTGTGCAGACTTCACTCGTGTTTTTAGTGCAGCTGAAGCCAAACGAGCATCTGTGCTCACACACTCAAATCTGCACACATGCACCTACCAACACCTTCGGGAGCCCTGCTGGCTCAAAAACTGCAGGAGCCAAAGAAAACAAATCAAAACCCCCTTGCTGATAAAATCAGTCCCACAGCTCAGGACTATCTCCTGTTCCCAGGATTGCTACTACAGACCAGAGAACAGGAGAGAACTGTGCTGTACTTGTTGCTGGAAGAGCAAAGCTCTCCTGCTTTACAGGAAGCCTCACATTTGCCAGCAGCACTGGCAGGTTTTGTTCTAAGATATTTTGGGACTTGTTCATACCTGAGAAAAACTGTTTCTTACACGCTTTCCTCTGTGTTTTTAGGTGACCCAGAACATTTGAGAGGTGTTTAATTTCAGAAGATACCTGGATATATTTTGAGATTTTGTCTGTGCCTTTGAAAGAGTCCATTTTTTGAATTTCCCTTGATTTCAGGGAATGAAATGAATGCCTCCTTGCCTGCCCACTGTGCACCTTTAGCCTTTTGATGAGAAGCCAAGAGACAAACGGCTCCATTTCTCCAGCCAGCACAAGAGAGGGACTCAAAGTGGTAGAATGAATAGCAAGTACCATCCTCCTAATGATCAGAAATGATGTGGTACAGGTAAGGAAAAATTGTAAAACAACAACGTAAGTAGTGGAATAAAAAAAGGGAAAAATTGCTCATCATTTGCACTCCATCTGCCTTGAAAGGCAATAGTGTTTTATTTCCTTTGGTAGAGGAAGGCTTGCATAAAACATAAGCAAGGTTGTACAAACCCTTGGGGTTTAATTTGATTCTAGTTTATCTTTTGATCAGCACATCAAACAATTGTGCAGCATTTTCTCCTCCTGTCTCCCCTCCCAATTTCTAAAAGCTGCCTGAAATATCTGTGTGCTGTCTCTCACCAGGGTAGCACAGAACCTTCAAGGTAATGCCATTATATTTAAAGTGAAGTCTTTGCCAAAATACCCCAATACAGGGGCAGCCCTAATGCCTGCAAAGGGCTTTTAACAGTAGGTTAAACATGCCTTTCAGTTTTTTGAGCCTCTCTTGAGTGGAGACGTCATTAGGGGAGAAGAAGACAAAATTATTACCCACCCCAGCAATTGCAAGAGGCCAACTTCTGCCATCTGCACCTCCAGGGACCAGTCACAGCCAGACAGCAACCCAGGTGTAACCAACAGCTGTGACCTGTCCCCACTGCCTGCAGACCAAACCACCAGTGAAGTCTCATTCTGCTCACACCTTGGATTGCAGTCAGCATTATTTTAATGGCTACTTCAAAGCAGCAAAGTCTTTGACCTCTCAGTACCAGCAGAAATATCAGCTGTGCCATTTGGGATAGGAAGACCAGAAGGAAACTACTCCGTGCCACCGAGAACTAAAGCCCCTGTGGGGTAAGTGGCCAACTCAATGGTGTGACCATGGTGTGGGGCTTGTGACACACGTGCCCAGACACACCTTGTGGCTTCCAGTGAAATAATGATTCAATAAGAAAAGAGGATTACATATTCTTACCCAATCTGTGAGCTGCGCTGAATACAAAACAAGTTTTCCAGAAGGTTCATGGGTGACAAAAAGCCAGGAAATGTGAGTGAGTGACCCAGGACAGTGCTGTCTCTGTTCAGGGCAGTGGGAGATGTATCAGGTCAGTGCTTGCTGTAGCTGGGAGCTAACAACACCCAGAGTATGCAGTATCACATCTTTTTGTTGTCACTGTTGCTAAATTATATCTGGCTTAAATTACCTCAGTGACTTCTGTCACTGATGTCTGCTGTTCAGCCTCGCAGAGCCACAGTCTCCACATGCACACCCCTATGGACATACTTCACCAAGTATTTCTTAAAAAATGCAACGGATCTTTCAACTTAATGCAACTCTGTGGCCTGTAAAAGGCTTTATGTTTCCAGTCCCATAACCCAAAGCCCTCTCTTACTTAAGGAGTGCCAGTGGACCCAACGAGTAGGGTGAACCCCAGGACTCCTAGCCTCCATGTGGGGCATCAGTCACCCAATCCCTGGCTGACTCCCACTATCTCTGCCCTCGTATGTAACAAAAGCTAAAGGGAGTCCTCCTGTTCCAAGTACTTTTGACAAAGTCCTAAACCCTCAGAGCCCTTTGCTGCAGTCCCCATGGTCATGGCAGTTTAGCCCTGGGGACCATGAGCTGCAAGCAGGTCCTGCTCTCCTGGGCACTGCTGCACGGACAGCATTGTGCTGGTGACACCAGCAAGAACCCAAGAGCTGAGGTAATGAGCTGTCCCAGCAGTGCAGGAGCATTCCTCATCTCCTGGGTTTACCAGGTTCTGATGGCACCTTGTACAGTCCTTCCTGGGGGTGTCAGGCAGAACATCAGAGCAGTACAGCATGCAGAAGGCTCTGCAATGCATAAAACAGTTTGTCATGCTTTGTATTACATTCTAACACGGTAACACTCTGATTTAGCTTTCCTGGACTGGACACTGGCTTATTTTAGACATGCTTTGTTTCCTGTTTTCATTCTCTTCATACTTCTCATAATCTGGTATAAAACTCTGGGTTTGCTTTCAGCAACTTCTGTAGCTTGATTTAAAGGCTAACAAAGAGCTCAGTGCATATTTTACATTTGAGGATAATGGGAAAAAAATCCTACATTTTTATGGCCAGAAGGGGGCCACTGGATCATTTAATGTGACCACCTGTAAAGTACCATTTCCCCTGCTGAGCCCAGTAACTGCCTTCGACTCAATTAGAGCTTGAAGCATTGACAGTTCTGGTGTTCCATATAAAGACCCAGCACAACATAAAACAACTTCAGAATAATAAAAAAAGTTCTGAGAGCCTCCTGGGTGTTCCTCACATATCACAAGGAACTTAAAAATCCCTTAATAGTCCCTGTAATGTTTTTTTATGCCCCGTCACACTTTCTCTGAATAAAAGCAGACATTCTTCATTGACCCAAATAAGCTGCAGTAATCATAAAAAACTGATCTTCCTTGTGGGGTTTGCTGCTCTTGATATTTAAGGGATTTTCTTGGGAAAGTAATTTTTAAAACCTTTCTGTGCTTGGCTACATAACCATTCACATCCTCCCAAGTTCTTAAACACAAGCTCAGCAGCTCCACAAGGATGGCAAATTAAACTGAGGAGTTATGAAGACAGAGGCAGGACTCTCATCACTGCACTTAAATTCTGATGATAATCCCTCTGCAAAGGCCACCTCTAGCTGCCTTCTATCTTCTTATCCCTGGTCAAGAAAAAAAATATCACAAATCAGCTCAACAAAATAAGCATGTTGCTGCATGCACCAAGCCACATTACATCTCCATCCTCGCTTACAGAAGTTAAGCTGGCTCAGAACTTCTTTTCATTTAGGGACCTGAGCCATGCACTGTCCTGCTGTTATTCCAGAATCCAAACCACTGATCCAGACACCTCAATCCTCCTCCTTGCACTGACAAGGGTTCACAACAGTCCTGAAAGTTCATTTTCAACACTTCTGCCCTGGGGTTTCTGTCAGGGCATGGTTTGAAGGCCAATGCGGTGACAAGAACTGCTACAATCTGTTCAACTTTAGAGGGCCACCAAAACACTTGAATAAGCCAACAGGTAAGAGCAGATGAGGAGCGAGAGCAGAAGAAGATGACAGGAACAAGAAAGCCAAAGTTGAGGGAAAGGTGGCCATGGCAGAAAGATGGGACTGAAATACACCCAAAACATTCTACAGTTAGTGCACTGTGTGGTGAGTACTGCTTGGCTCTGCAGAGGCACTGGAAGAGGCTCTCCCAGCTGAGGAGCAGCATGGGGCACATCACTCACCCTGTAACTACCTGGAAATCCCAGCTCAGAATGGCACCAAGACCACATTCAGCACCTTTGCAGCAGCATGATTTTTCCAGTATGTATTACAGTAAATTCTGTAAAAAACTCTGTCCCCTCATTCTGGCAAGGACATCCTGCTATGTTAAGAAACCTTCTTGGAGACTTCCTACCTAAAGAACTGCCTGTGAGCAAATGAAGAGCAATCACACACGTACGAGTTACAGAGTGCAAATGTTTTCTTTGTGTGTGATTGTGACACAAGTTGGCTTCAGAAGTGTAACAAAGCCCTTCCTCCCTCCACTAAACAACAAAAAGAAAAGTTGCAGAAAAAGAAGGAAAACCCACAGGAGTTCTCACTCACTCTCCAGGCTTGCACCAATGCGTCAGGAGACATACTTATCCTATATACAGTAATGCATTGTCCCATGCACTTTAGACCATTGTTGTTTAGAAACAACGTTTTTCTGCAGTAGAGGAAGTCCAGTGCAGAGAACTTGCTCTCATGACCTCCTGAATCTGGGTACCAGAGGGCTCAGACTGAGCTATACTCCATTTACTTGTGCAAACTTTATACCTGCAATAGCATGAGGCTGCCGTGATGAATTAAGAAGAAAGAGGTTACTCTCGACTTACTGCAGTTCGCCTTGGAGCTGTTGAGATCACTTCTGAAGAGCAAATGAAGAGTCCATCCTGCATGGAGAATGCCCTACATGGCATGGAACATTGCTCCAAATGTCAGGTATTTTAAAGGCCTTATGGAGGTACAAAAGATTTAAGCCAGCCACGTACACACTGTTCAATAAAGCCCTTTTACTTGTTTAGAGTCACCAGGATGCATAAAATCATTTTCCTCCTAAAAACTGTGTTACCACAGGAAGCTCATACCATAAACTCTCCCACCCAGACTAAAACATGACAACATTTTGTGCTTGAGACCATACCATAAAGCAGCAGTCACCTCTGACCCCACAATCATTTGGAAGAGTTAAACTCTGTTATAAATCCTCATTTATATGCCAAGTGAGTACAGTCATGGAGCAAGGGATCAGATCTAGCACTCACAAGTAAAAGCCCATAAAAGAGGGGGAAATATGTCATTAACATTTACTCCACAAACAGGCAGACTGGAAAAAAACCAACATTTCTCATTTCTACAATATGGCTTGCAAAACTGGAAAATGATATTAAAGCTCACGCATCATTCTGAAAATCAAAATCTCTGTTTAGATGCATGATGCTAATTCAGCTCTGCCTTGCTGAGGTAAATTAAAGGTCAAATATACATTTGAAATCTTGTTTAAGCTTCTTATTGCTTTAATATGAAGCACTGAATTACTTGAGGGTTTTCTAAACAGTGAACCTGTTCTGATATCTTTCAGCTGAAGATGTTGTTTCCACTATCTTGTTACATCAGTTTCTAGCTGACAGGTAAATTTGCGTGACACGCAAAATTAAAGCAGGTTTGGCAGAGAAGATCCCCAATGCCCCTTTGGTAACCAGTTAATGAAATGCAAGAAATTAATTTATTAGGGAAAACTTTTCAGACTATAAACAACCATCCTTTTTCTATGCTTACAGTTACCAGAAAAGTGACTGTGCATGTTCATCCCAGCAGTCAGAAACGGCTCCCCTTGCACTGCAGATAAACACTGACACATATTTTGACTGATATCTTCATTAAATTGTTCAATTAAACAACAAGAACTGCAAGCATGCATCACTCATGCACCCATCCATAGGTGCAATGTTTGTCATGAGGACAAGCATCTCCCCAGCCTAGGACACAAGAGATTCACATAAAACAGAAGTGGTTTCTGGCACATCTGCTCTCCCTCACCCAGTCTCCCCAAAGGGAGCAAGAAAGGAGAGCTGAGCTCAGCACAGCCCAGGTGTCAGCCCCTCTCACATGCAGGGAGATGTGGAGAAACTGATGATCCATCGTGCAGTCCCACAGGAACATGGGCCAGCCTTACAAAGGAAGGGTTCCACAAGGAAATTGTTCTGCTTGCTGCAGGCAAAGCGGGATGTGACTCACATGCAGCCCATGTGACAAACTCCACTTCCACCAAACTGCAAAAATAGTCTGGGGCAAAGCCAGATGTTGATCTGAGCAGCTGTTTGAGATAGAAGGGGTTGTACAGGAGCACCCAGGACGTCTGTGTGATCCACACAGCAACAACAGCATTGTGTGCTGATGGCTTTCCAAAGGTGGGTCAACAGCACAGAGAGCATTTGAAGAACCAGGTTTATTTTCCTCTTGATTGGTTTCGGTGCCATACAGAAGGTACCCTGAGCTTCCAGTGATTGGACACTGACATAACTCTACACCTTTTAACCTCAAAGGGTCAAGGGACACCTAACACTTTATCCTCCTGATGTCAACGGATTGTAGTGACTTTTGGCAGGGAAAATGGTGGGCATGCTCTAACTCACAGTGATATCAACAGGGATTTATCTGTTGAATCCTAAGTCCATGATCACACCCATTCTTTCTTTTGGCTACACTTCTGCCTAGGAGGACATTGTGCAGTGTCAGAAGGATGAAACATATAAAAACAACAAAGCAACAAATCCAGAAAGTTATGAGAGATATAACTGCTTGTCAATATGAGCACTGGACATGAGAATGGATCCAGTACTGCTTGGGAAGCAGCAGCTCACCTACAAGGCCTAACCCCCATCCTCTGCAGCCTCCATCCAGCAGGAGCCTGTCCTGCTGCAGGAGTACAGCCCCAAAGAGCAGCTCTAGGAAGGCTGCAGTGGGCTCATGGCCCTGCACCACTGCCCAGCACCAGCCCAAAGCAAGAGCTGGGGCTACTGGCAGCACTGCCTCCTGCCACACACAGGCTGCTGGGCACCTACCAACCTCTCCCTTCCAAGATGTGGGTATGACTTGACACCTACCAGAGATCTCCAAGAAGATATGAATGTGTGCTTGTTTGGGTTTCTGACTTAATTTGGTCAGTCAGCTCTACCTTTTAATTACGTCTGTCCTTGATTGCACTGACAAATGGCTGGATGCTCAGACATATTTATTGTTCCATAATAAAATAAACCCTGCTTGATACCAACAAAATACAAACAGGGTTTATTAGAGTCAGGAGGAATTGTCCATTTTATTAATTAGTTTCATTTCTCATTTAAAGCTGGGTTTAATAGTGGATAAAATTAAGTAAATTTTCTCAATTATATGAAGTGCATATGGTGAGCTGAATTGTGTATTGTACAATTACACATAGCTTTGGGATTCAGAGAATAGCTCTGTACCACAAAACTCTCAGCAGTGAGGAGCCTGGGGCTAATATTAGTGAAATTACTTACATAACTCGCTCTTTTATTAATGTGAAAACAGACTATGATTAAAAGCTGGAAGCTGGAGAAAGGAACTATCTGGACCAGTTTACCAGACTAATGCTATTTATTAAATTCCAAAGAATACTCTAGGACATACAAGTTAAGAAAGGAGGTATTTTAGAGCATTTAGATGCACCACATCTCCAAAGCAGTTGGCTGGGCTGCACTCTCCAGCCTGCACTTGGCAGCCCTGGACATCCTGTGTGTCCTCTCAGTTCAAGTAACAGTTGGTTTTATTGCTATATCCTCAGAAAATTAAGGAAAGAGAAAACAAATACAACCATTAAAAGGAAATGAAAAAGGACTGATAAAGGGACTGCTGATTCAAGTGTGCAGCTAAACTGCAAAGAAAGGGCCCACGCCTGCATAAAGCAGATATGCACAGGGCTGATCTCTGCCCCGAGCAGCCCAAACACCTTTCCAGAGCCTCTGCACCCACACCCGCACACAACTGAGCACCTTGGCTTCACCTGAACACGTCTGAGGGCAGGTGGCTGTTCCAAAAAATCAGACACTGCCTGTCTACATACAGGTTAACGAAATGATTTTCTTCTGGAAGATGCATGTGCTTAATAGACTTGTTTTCTGTCCAGTCCTGTCTGTGGCAGCTGGAATTTTCCAGCTAACAGCTCACCGTAGCAAAAATGAGAATACACGTTCCTGGGAACCTCAACTCCCTTCCTCCTCAGTCTGCAACTAATTTCCTTTAGCTCATTCTGAAAGGTCTGCTTGTTTTTTTCTCAGGCTTTCCCTATGGAATGGAACAAGAGTGTAACAGGGCTTTTGCAACAGATGTTTGGGGAATCTGGTATTTAGTCTACGACAACTGCTTTGTAAAACTGTTCCTTACTTTTGCATAAGCCACTTTATAAACCCAAATAAATAAAACTGTTCCAAAGTAGCCCTTGCTGACTCTGTTAGCACTATTGCTGCTGCACTATGGGCTGCAACTTGAGCTTATAGAAAGCTAACTACTGAGCTTTCCACCATGGTACAAAGTGGCATAATATAATTAGATCAAAATTATATCCCTTGTGATAGCTATAATCTCCCTAGGAGGGCACTGAAGACCATCTGCTGACAGAGAAAGATGATACCAGATCAACATCCTTTCCTTTTGCAGAAAAACAAAATCTCATGTGAGAAGCAAGCTACCAGCTCCCACCAGGACATCTCACTCAGTATCTCACCAAGCACCCCACCTGCAGAAGTCCACAGAACTTACAGGGAAATTTATCTGTCTGGGAAGGACTCGAGTTCCTCCAAAACTGGCTCCAGCACTGCTCATCTGAACGAGATGATCTACTTCGACAGCATGAATTAAACATTAAAGCCATTCATATGGCTGAACATGTCTCAGGGGACTTTACTCAAGGGCCACAGGAAGGGCCGTTGCCACGGCAGTTTTGAACCAACAGAAAGCCCTCTGTATCTCTGGAGATTTTGGAAATCCAGGCACTGAGATGGGGTTCCAGCATGAGCACATGTCATTGCACACAGGGAAAGAGCAAACAAAAGATTTCCAGTAGTTAACACAAAATTAATTCCCCAAGGGCAGTCCTCTGCAGGGTCCTCAGAGCTTCAGAAATGAAGAGTGAAGGTTTTTGAGTGCTGAACTCTAAAATCAGAGTCATACCAAGGGGCATATAGATTTCTGGAAGCTGAAATTGAGCTGCCCTTCTGAAATTGAGCAAAATACCTTGATTTGGGTTGAATGAGCCAAATTGGGTTCTTCTGTTTGAAGATTTCTACATCCATACTCATTATGGCAAGGCTGCTGCAAGCCCTTCCAGTGCAGCGTTAAGAAAGGCTTCAAGTCATATGGGAACAGGATTTTGAACTTTTGACTTTGCCCATCTCCCAGACTCAAACCCTGACCTCACTGTGCTAATGCCAGCAGCAATGGTGACAATTTTACTCACCCCTCTGGGAAAACAATACTGGAGATATCAGAAAACTGTGCTCGAATAAACTTGATCCTCAAGACTTCATGTAAAGCTGAAATATACTTTAACTGTTTTACAATAATATCAGTTCTGTTAGAAGGGAATTCTGACAGGATATTTTGAATAATACAAATATCCACCAGTCTTTTTGGAGAGAGTTCATCAGGCTTGGCATTACTTCAGCTGCAGTCTGCATCACTCCTAGCTTCAGTGCTTCCAGCCCCCCACAAACCAGTACTCCTTCAGCCTGGAAGACAGCCTGACAAAACCAGGAACAGGAAAGAAAAACAGGTAACGATGGGCTGTACCTGTGGTGGAGTTACCAGGCAGGAAAGTACTGCTCATTAAAATCAGGTTCCACATCCAACTTTGGACTTTATGAAACTTCACTGAAAAAATGAACGATTTAATGAGCCCTAAGGATGAGCAATAGTTCAGGCATGAACTTAATATTAATTTATCTCACTGACAAACAGGAAGCTCCCCATCCACAGGAGTTCTCCCACCTCCAGTACGGCAAGGCACATTCCCTGCCCAGCATCACTAACCTTACAGCACACTGCTGAGTAAGCCTCGGGTTAAGGCTTCACCTCCTGGAGGCTGCCAGGAGGCAATCAAAGCAACCGGAGAGGCATTCAAAGCAAGCACCAGAGAGATCCAAGCACCATTAGCCAGCATGTGTGCAGTGCACCACCCCTGTCAGCTCCCAGTAGCCAAAAAAGGTGGAGAGACAGCAGCCTTATTGTCTTATCTTCTATTGTGCTTTTCAATTAACACCTTTAAATGCCAGCTCTTCTTGCCTTATACAGAGACAAACTCAGACTCTAACATCACACCTCTGACCACTGAGAACATGTTCTTCCTCTCTTTAACAAGAACATTGTGATATTTCAATAGGTTTTTCCCTAACATTCCAGATGTATCTATTTTTCACTTAAAAGCAACTTAAAGCACATTTGGGAGAACAAGGAAATTAACTGAAACGTATTCTGATTTTGCTTAATGTTTTAATCAAGTCTCCTACTACTCATTTTGCCATTTACTAACACAATGGCAGGTTTAACAAATTGTTAAGAATCACTGTAGAAAAGAAAGCCATAATCCAAAACTTAACAGGTTCCAGGGAACAGGGACACTGCCCCCGAAGTCACGGTGTCACAGCATAAGGCAGAGGCAATGGTTTTCTAACCACTTACAAGCTCTGTCCAAAGCTAACAGCTATTCCCAAACTGACAACTGCTCCATGTATCCTGCAATGTATCCTGCAGCAGGAGAGCACAGGGAATCTGCACAAAACCCAAGATAAAGGCAGTAACACAAACAGTGTCCGACTGTTTTTGCTGCTGGAAAAAGGAGAACAAACAGTTCACTTAGTCTCACACGGCTGTCAGAGATGGAAGGACCTCTAATCTGGTGGGGAGCCAGCCAGAGGCGTGCTGGGCTCCAGAAGAAAGGCTGTGAGGAAAACTGCAAATGCTGTTTCCACATGAAACACAGAGGAATGAAAATATGCAGAGCTACAAGGAAAAGAACTGCCCCTTCTCTCAACACCAGCGCAGCCCTTCAGCTGTGTCCTGTGCTCTTCAGCTACCAAGCTGTCTCCAAGAAATGAGTGTTGTGTTTGCCCAAGACTGTATTTGCCCGTGCCCACCTGAGTCGCTGCTCCCCTCCACACCATGGCACAGCAATAAATGCACAAGACATCTGTTCCTTTGGCCTTAAACCACTACAGCACAATCTGCTGCAAGCCTGAGGCCCACACACAGTGAGGACAACGAAGGAGTACGTACACAACACCCCCTGCCCACTAGGTAGGCAATGTTTTGCCTTGGAAGTAAGATGTACTGCCAAGGTGTGCTGAGGAGAAATAAGGCCAAGGGGGTGATGTGGTTTCTCCTGCAGGACATGGTGTCTCTCACAGCTCATGTGGGAGCCCCACTTCAGACGTGGGGCATGTCCAGCTCGCTCCAGCAGGCTGGGATATGGCAGCTCCAGGTCGGAGTTACAAGTGCGAGCAGGAAGGATCCAAAGAAGTAGAGAGGCTCCTCACAGCTTGGCAAGGAGCCCACTGCTTCCTCCAGAAAACCACCATGAGCCTTCCAGCTGGGTTTGTTTCACAGTGAAGGGCTCTGTTACAAAGCTGTGTGGGAGAAAGAAGGAATAAATGCCCCCAAGGCTGCTGTGAAGAGCACACTTCAGAGCAGCTGCTCTCTCTGTTATCTAATCTTAATTTTAATCGAGATTTTTTCCTTGTGTTGCCTGGGGTACTCAGATCCCTCTGCACGTGCTCCTCCTGGGACAGGCATCCACAGCCTGCCCGCACACGCTGCTGGCCCTGCACCCCATGCTGGGGCCGCTCCTGAGGCAGGAGAGCAGGCATTACACTCACACTGTGCATGCTGCCCGGTGAGACATTCCCTTTAATGCCACCCCTTCATCTGTTAAATGTCTCCAAATTGCCAACTCCCTCGGGGATTCTAAATATTAAATGAAAAAAGGTTATTACAACATGCCCAGCAACAGAAATTGGGGTGAGGCTGGCGGTCATGGATAGCCTGGGCCAGAGTTAATTAATACATGCTCACTACAATTTTTTTTCCTGTTTTGATAAAGGGCAATTTATAGTTGGCATGACTGTCACAATGCCCCATGACCCTCAGTCTAATTATAAAATATAATGTGGAAGTGTAAATGCAAGATCCTAGGAATGAAATCCTGGTCTTCTGCAGCTTTTATTTTTTCCCATTCCCGTGCAGCTTTCTTTTTCCCAGGGTGTAACTGTGGCTCTGAGTGCACGATAAGCCCAGAACGTTAATGTGTGTTTATTTAGAGACATCTCTAATGTGTTTGTGTCTGTGTTTCTAGAGCTACAGACCAAAACAGGCAAGGTAACAGCTACCCAACACAGCAAATTCCCAGAGGGGGAAGACTAGAAGGGTTAGCTGCTGAATGCATCTTAGTCAGGAGAGAAGCTGGAGCTGTTTTAATTGTTCATCAATCAATTAACGGCACTCTCAAATGTCTAATTAAGCAGACAACTGGAATTAAGCAAAGGGCATCTCTGAAATGCCATCCCTCTTAACGAAAGCACTTTTTATGTTCAAGTCAGTACTTGATTAAGGTGTGCTTGTGTGGAGAGATGTGCAGGAAAATCCCCAACCGAGCGATTAGCATGTCTCCCTGGTGAGACTCTGAAAAATCAATCCTTTGGTACTGTAACTTAACCTTCACATCCAAGCGAGTGCCTGAGCTGGGTGGCAAAGCACAGAACAAATCAGCCTCGTTTAGCACGGGGGGCTGCGGCACAAACGCTGAGGTGCTCTCCGTGGCCACGCTGGGCTGGATCAGAAAAGAGGGAATGGTGACATGGGTCATGCCCATGGACACGGACACCTTGAGGATGGCGGTGGCAGCATAGCAGGCAAGAGGTTTGATGTGAGCACCCCCCACACCAGGCTCAGAAAGCGGCAGCAGCTCCCGAGGGTTTGCTGTTCTTCCAAGGACAAAGCCAAGGCAAGCAGTGACCTCTGCAAACAGAGCACAACCTGCCAAGCCCCCATTGAGCCGCAGGTGAACCACCCAGCACAAGCTCAGGGGACGTACATCCCATGGCAGCTGGAAACATCCACAGGGAGGGGCAGTGACGGCGCTGTGCCAGTGGAGGAAGGACGGCACTGACATCTCGTGATCACTGGGCACGGGTGGCTGCCCAGCTCCCTGGCATTCACTGCAAACACGAGCAAGGCAATAGGAAGATGCTGCCACCATCGATTCCCCATACATCAGGGACACCTCAACCCCTGACTGAAGCCATGCAATAAAAGCAAGCAGCAGCAGGAGATTTAGCATGTAGCAGAGAAGATTCCAAACTGATCCTGTTTTTCTTTAGGGCTCACAAGAATCGAGAAGCTTCCACAAAAGCTCCATATCTGGTTGTTCACGCTGCATCACACAGCACATGCCACGGGTCTGTGCTGCAGCTGTTTAATTTCATTTCCACAGTTGTGTCCAAATACTTACAACAAAAAAATCAAAATTAAAAAATCAGAGAGGCAAGAAAAGAATTTCCAGAACTTCCCTGGAAATCTTCTGCCAAGGGGTGAAGCTGCTCCTCAAAGCAGTTACCCACAAAGCAGCCTGGTCAAGAAAAAACCCCAAAGTTGTCCTTCGAGAAGAAAACAAAAACCAAGAGTTCAGCTGGCCTCATCTGGCACATTTACTTACAGAAGGAACTCCTGAGCCTCTCTCCATCAGGATAGAAGGTCCCTAAAAATAACTCAGTGAAAGCTGATAGAGCTATCCTAAAAATCTCTCTTGTGAGCTTAGTCCTGAAGTGTGAAACTTTGATACCAACTTTGGCCTTAAGCTGAACTTACTAGTACATACCAGTCTAGGGAGATCAGTTTTCTTTCATCTTTATAGGTTTTTTTTCCACTCTGGCAGATACTCTGTCTCCTTGTCTGCTTCTACAGTTGCCCAACATCACAAATTACCATCAAAACTTTGTGTACTTGCTCTCCAAACATAGAAGGTGATAAAATAACAACAGCTTATTTTGCAGCAAGGGAGCCGTGATATTAGGATTTATATTTCTTAGCAGATTCTGTCTCTTAAAAACAAACCCAAACAAACTAAACCATAAGAAAGAAATTTAAAAAAAACCAGAAGCCACCTGCCTTGATCCTGTGCTCTTGCAATGGGTATCTAAGTGAAGAACAAATATTCTAGCTTACAACAGTAAAAACTATTTTAATGCAACACTTTTCTCACATATATAATCAAGGTAGAAAAGCCTGAAGTGTGACACATTTCTTGTTTTTCTTAAATGTTTTCTGCAAATCCCAGTAATTATTTATGCTGCTGCTTCTGGAAATAAATACTCTCACAAATTGAAAAAAGAAATGGAAAAAACCCAGTCATGATAGCAGCTCCAGCACTGCCTTAGAGCTCAGCTTCAACAAACTTATACTGGCATGTTGCAATACTGATAAAACTTTTTAATATATTTTTTTTAAATTCTGCATTTCAAAGTCTTGGTATAGAGAAGCCTAGATGGTACAAAATCCTACCTGAATAAGAAGAAATCAAGGAAACTCTTCCACAAAGGAAATTACTATCAAAATTGATGCTTCCTGCCATGTTGAAATTCCAATAAGCATTTATCTCAGCAAATCCTCGGCAGCCTCTGACATTTCTATTATTGGGGCTGACTGGGTTCATCCTACCCTTATGAGAATAAATAGCGGAACATCCCCAGGGGATGGGAACTGCCGCAATAACAGGCACATCACTCACCAATCTGCAGCCCCTCTTCAGCACTGAGAAAGTTGGTTTTTCCCAGGTGTGCTGCCAAAGCGGAGTGGGAGGAGAGGACAGAGTCAGCAGCTGGACCTCCCCTGGTATCCAGCGAGGTTGTGGTGGTGGTGCCTCGTGTCCTGAGCCAGACAGCACAACGGGGATGGGATTCAGGCCTCTGGGGACATGGTTAAGGAGGTACCTGCTCCTGCCAGGGGTTCTTGCCCACTGCCCACCCATCTCCAGGTGATCATCAGGAAGGGAGGCATCAGCTCAGCCAGGAACGGCCCCAAGGAACCTCCAATGGATCATACCCATGCCAAATGTGGTCCAGAGCCACCTCTGCCTGGTACTGCTCGGGATTGCTACAGGTTACAGGGGAGGCTGGCTCAAAGTGGGAAAGAACACAGTGGGGCTACAAAAAAAGGCAAAAACCAGAAGTGCAAAATAAAGCAAGGCAGCTTGGGCATCCCAAGGGAAAGAAACTTCACATCACCCCTAAGTGAAGTTTGTGGTAGTCAAACTGCTCTAGAAAATTAATTATCTAGTGCATTAAAATGCACTTATCTGGGGGCTCCCCTTGTCATGACAGCTCTGTGCCATCACAATGGGAAATTTCCTATGGCTAAGGCAGCCCCCTGCCCAGAGAGGTGTGAGGAAGCTCTCCCTCATTCCTCCCATCTAGCAGCTCCAGCTCTGGCACAGGCTGGTGTCCTGCCACTGCCAACAGCCACCACACAATACTCTGCCTGTCCCTGCCTGAGCAGCACCAGTGCCAAAACCTGCGTGCCCTTCCTGCCTGAGAACCAAGTCCCTTGGTTAAATGTTATTTCTGTGACTCCTTCCTTGCAGATGTACAGACAATCTTAATGCTTTTGAGAAATCAAGAGAAACTGTCCTGCAGCCTTCCATCATATATTTACTCTTACAGAAACAGGTATCCTAATTCTCTTAACCTTCCCTTTTCTTTTGT
Source organism: Erpornis zantholeuca (assembly GCA_013400515.1). Classification (NCBI taxonomy): domain Eukaryota; kingdom Metazoa; phylum Chordata; class Aves; order Passeriformes; family Timaliidae; genus Erpornis; species Erpornis zantholeuca. The sequence continues at coordinate 1,065,345 of VZTN01004277.1, forward strand.
GGTAGGTTTATATTGTTTGGGGTTTTTTTTTAATTGAAACTTTTAGTTCCTAAAATTAGTGGTCAATTTGTCCTTAAAGCCCACAGCAGTATTGCCAGCAAATCCAGAGAAAGAGAGCCTGAGGCTTGCACATGCGTTCAGATTTAAAAAGCCAAACGAAAATAAGTAAGCAGTATTGTAAATTCTTAGCTATTTGGAAACTATTTTCTGAAATAACTGCAACGCTAGAACCTCTCCAAGTAAGTGGCTCTGCATTACTGCAGTTCTATATACACCCACCCACTGACAGCTTATCCATTCTCACCACACTGACACAGGCAATCCCAGAAAACCTCCCATGGAAGAGCAGACTAGGGAATACAGACATCAGAGGCTATGGATTATGAATGGAAGAGAGAAGGAGAACTCTTAGGGAGCCTGGTAACCAGCAGAACTAACAATGAAATACCTCTCTCCTGCTTATGCCTGATAGGGTAACAACATTTCTTTCCCAAAGGTACCCCAGAGGACAGAGCAGCTCTGCTCTGCCAGCGGGCGCTGCCTGACAGGGAGGTGGCAGTTTTCCCTCCTCGCCGCTGCTGTTCCATGGGGCAGCCCGGACAAAACCCTTGCTCCTGCCTGACCCCGTTCATGCTGCAATGCCCAGCGTGGCTGAGCAGGGAGAGCACAGCCTGTTACCCTCTGTACAGAGAACAGCCCGAGAGCACTTCAGGGAAGCAGAAGCCCGTTCTGATAACGCACGGGCGGTACACGTGCTGCGAGATAAAATGCCAGTGGTGCTGATAAGCTGGCTGTGGAGGGGCAGCATGTACCTGTGGTGCTGCTCGCATGGGCCTGTGCCCGTGTCAGCCATGCCAGCACCCTCTGAGTGCCCATAGAGCCCCCAGGGGATGGGCAGGTGTCGCAATGAGGGCAAGTGATCAGCACAACAGCGCTTCTGCAAACCTAAACACTTCGTAGCTAAGAGGAAGAGCACTGCCCCAGAGCCTACTACAAGGAGGTAAAAGCCTCTGGTGTAGCATCAACATACTCAAAGCTTCTCTCAGACCTCAGTCCCAAGCTTTCCTGACCAGACTTGAATTCATCCTAAAAACACAGGAGGACTTTTGTCTTCCCTTTTTGTGGCAATTCTCCCATGTGACAGAATTATGCACCACATTAAGTTTTTGTCCAGTTCATCCAGATATCAGTAAGAAGATCAAGCACATTGGAGTCCCTGTCATGGCAGGATGCAGTCAGTGCCATGGCACCAGTGCTGGAGGGGTGGAGGCTTGGGGGGGTCGCACCAGTGTGTGCAAACAGAGGGGAGGGTGCAAAGAAGATGGAACCAGGATCTTTTCCATACACTCAGGGACAGGACAAGAGGCAATGGGTACAAACACAGGAGATGCTGTCTAAACACTCAAGATATTTCTGCTTGAGAAGTGTGGACAAGATACCCCCAGAGATTCCTTCCAACCTCAACCACTCCAGGATTCTGTGACATTATTAATACATGTCACTGGCTGAAGAGCAGTCTGGCAAAGGTGGGCTTCAGGTGAGCACTGGTGGCCCAGCTACAACAGGAAAAGCAGGGAAATCCCTCTGCAGACTAAAGTTACCTCTGGTCTCAGGAAAGCCAACTACTACTTCAGTTTTTCTGAACTGTAGAATCAAGCACTTTTTTTTCAATATTCTGAATAATAGAAAGGGAGAAAAGTTAAATGGGCTAATTTTAAGGTATTTGTACACTTCCTAAACTAAGGGTAGACTTAGTAAACACCCCCAGTAAGCTCAGAGAGCTGCCCTCTCTGGGAAGTCACATTCAGTGGCAGAACGTGAGCTCCAGCTGTACTGGCAGCTGGGCAAACATCCAGCACTGAGGATCAGCATCCAGGAGTGATGAGAAGAGCTGTCACCAGGGAGAGCACCTTAATCTGCTGTCTCTCCACTTTGCTTCTTTGCTTCCAGTTTTATAAGCCAGGTACAAAACTTTTACTCTGCTGGAGTGCTTTTTGACAATGTTTATTTTTAACTTCTTCTGGCAGTAGGAGTAAACTTTGGATAATCTGGCAGGTGCTATGCTCTGTTCCTCAAAAAGCAGCAGTTCTGCCTGTAGTAGGATGTAGATTTCTTCTCTTGCTACTCGTGCGCTGAGAGCAGGGATGGTTCATTTTCCCACCAAGATACAGCACTAAGGAATTTCTCTCTGAAGACTTACATAGTACACCTTTAGTGTTGAGGACACATGTTCAGACATCTACTCTGCAACATTTTGTCAAAAATTAGTATTTTTCTCCTATCACAGAAGCTTAACAGAAGTGAAAATATATTCTTGTAACACTCTGGCTTACCTTCCACATATTCCCTGACATCCAAAACCTCCAGGCTCCCCATATCTGTTTGAAGATGGTTGCAGAACTCAACAAGTCTGTACCCTTCTATTTTCCCATTCATTTTTTTCCCTCACTGATACCACAAAGCAATCTCTAATTCATAATCACATCCGTGTCAGGTTCCCAATCTTAAGAGAAGCACTTGGCACTTTAATCTTCAAGCAGATTACACATTTCCTGTTAGGACTTGAAATCTAGCTCTGTGTATGTGTGTGGGTGCCTACATGTTTCTTAAGATTTGCTTAAAAAAATAATAAAAGGGAAGGATGAACAAAGGGCTGAGACTTTTCTATCAGGGGTCTGGAATTAGTTTTGCTGACGATGAAAAGATGGAAATGGAAAAGGCTGGGCTGCTTTTCCTCCACTCTCTGTGCGGCATCATGAATACTTTCTGTACTAAGTCCCACTGCACTTAAAGGCTGTCCCTGTGCCCCCAAGTGCTCACTGCAGGGAGTCTGGGAGCACCAAGGCCTGGCTCCTGAGGAGAAGCCACAGCACCGTAATTACACAGAGCAGGGCCATTTGCTGTATGCATGTTTGGAAAATAAGGCTGGCTACCCAACATGGAAAAGCTGACCATAGAGGAATTCACAAAAGAAGAGAAAGGCCAAACAACTCTTTTTTGACTGTAAAGCGCTTCACCACTGAGAAACTGATAAATTGAGTTTGAGTTAAAAATTGAGAGTGGCCCCTCTCCTGGAATGAGCTGGCACTCAGGAGCTGCTGCAGACCCTTCAGGGTCCAGCCCAAAGGGGAATGCAAAACATGATCTTCCCTCTCCCCTCGCTGGGGTGGGAGTAGGAAGGGCCTCCAGATGGGAGCCTGACTCAGGTTACCAAGGACTGGCACAAGCCCTGCTCGAGAAAATGGCAGGAGAGATGAATGATATTAGGCATACAATAAAGTTTTTGATTAGTGAAATTTGACATGTTAGTCACTGCTTTTAAAAATATCTTCCCTTTTAATCTGCACTGGCAGCATGTTAGCAGCAAAGTTACTGATACCTAGGACACAAAAAACATAGTCAGTGTCAATTCAGAACTCACTGCAATGCTCTGCTTTAACCTTGATCCAAAGGGTCTGCTTCTGATGCCCAGAAGCTTCTGAGTTTCCAAGTTCTTCCATTCCGAGACTTCCCATGTGAGGCTCCCAGTAACACCTCCAGCTGGGCACTTGTGTGATGTGGGAGGCTGTCTGCTAGCAGCTGGAGTGGGGTCAATAAATCAGAGCACATACTGGGCACAGATGAACAGCCTTTATACTGCAAAGCTTGTGGTCACCAGCAGTCTGGTTCTGATTCAAACCAGAGACTGCAGTGCTTGAGCACAAGCAGCACTTTTATATTCAAGTGATGCAATGCACAACTTCTCCCATGTCAGACCAGAATGGTGTATATTTTAGCTAGGGAAAAGAGTCCCTTACAATGATATTTTGAGCGTGTGTATACATATATATATACACATATGTATATATAAATTTAAACACCCATTGAAAATAGCAGGATAAATGTCTACCTCTCTTTTGAAGCATTTTGCCAGGAACTAAGCATAGTTCCTGGAGTTTCAGCTGTGTTGTGGGCTTGGTGCTCCTAAGCATGACAGCGGGATTGTGCTGATGGCTGACGAATATTCCCTTTCCAAGGGACAGAGCAAAGAGCTGTCATGGCAGGAAGGCTTTGACTAAAGCCGTGCCTGCCAGTGAGTCTGATGACAAAAACATGGTGGTACCTAAAACCCAGCAGTTACAGGATGTAGCACTCCCTCATACACTCATTTTCAAAACCATAATAATCAAAGAGTGCTCTTAGCAGTTTGCTTTGCTCTCTATAAATAGGGGCAGAGGCCAACAGAGTAGTTTGCAGTTAATCATATAGCACAATACGAAATAGCTGTGAGTGAACTGCCCCTGTACTATTTATTCAAAGCAGAAATAGAGCAAGAGTGGTAGCATCTATCTTCACTAGCTCACCCCTGCTCAGAGGGGTATCTTGTGCCATAATGCCACCTAATCAGAGCAGCCTCTCGTTAGGTTTCTGCTCCCATGTCACAGCTCACCAAACCAGTGCTGAAAGAGTGATCAGTAACATGCAGGCGAGAACCCATGAGCTGCCTTCTTAACAGCACATCCAAGATGGAAACTGGGCTGGCTCACAGGAGAGGCAAGAATAGCTGAGAAAGAACAGCAGGTCTTATAAGGAAGTAAAGTATGATGGAAACCAGCAGAAGTAAACTTAGACTCAGCACTGGGGCAACGTAGTGCTGAGATGTTACAAACACAGTAGTGTCCCCAAAGCAGTGTTAGTTAACAGACAGCTAGTCAGAACTGGAACAGAGAGGAGCTAAAAAGGCCACTCTGTCTTGCTCCAAGTCAGGGTGGCCTGCAGGTCTCAGGATGCTGTTCCTGCCTCTGAAGCCAGCGGAATATGTATTCACCTTGTCCGCCTGCTCCCTGACCCCTCCACAAAGTCAGTCACTGTGAAAGCCAGTTAGTCCAAGGTGAGGTGGGTCTTCCTCCACTTTACATCTCCTCACCTGGAGATGACCCCAGTTCTCCATGTCATTCCACAAACGCAGGAGAGAGAAGTGCCAGTCAATAGTTTGGTGCTGCTTTTCCTACATACACACACAGACAGATGGTCTGTACTTGGCATAAACAGCCAGCTCTGATCCAAACCACTGGCTGAGCAAACCGCTCACACCCAGCAGAGGTTCATAAACCTGAGACTAGGGCACTTCAGCAGGAAATGGGATGTGAAGCTTGAGAGGGCAGTTTTAAATGTGGACTTTTACCATCAACACACTGAGAACCCAGGAAGCAAATATCCAATATTCACTGGAGATCTGCTGTCCCGCATGATTACAGAGCCAGTCAGGCAGAGGTGATGAGCGAGCTGGGTGCAGTCATTATACCTCTCAGTCTGGGAGAGATTTATTCAGGCCCATCAGAAAAAACGAGACACGACTGTGTGACCTGACTTGCAATAAGCTTGAAAAAAAGAGAGTCAAGACCAGGACAGGAAATGAATTTGGCAGAGTCCTGGACAAACCCAACACACGATATTGGTCCTTAGCGTCTTGCTCACATAATGCAAAGTAACCCATGGACAAGTAATAGCAGTGACCTTTAAGAACCAGAAACCCAGCCGAACTGGGGAAATTCTCAAAATGAATAATCTTAAATAAAAGAGAATATTATTGCCTCTGATGCCTAGCTCCACACCCCCAGAAATAAAAACAAACCCTTGTTCCAGAGAATTTTTACACAATAGTGTTATTGGTTGGTTTCTTTTCAAACACTGATTTCCTAAAATAAGCCTATGTCAAACTGAAGAGTGGGGGACTGGGCAATGCATCTGCAGATGTTTGAGAGTTTTGTACACAAATCCATCCCCAATGTATTGGTCCATGAGCTCTAGAGACTTATGCAGCCCATGTACCTTGTACCTGGGGGAAAAACCCATACCACCTTATGAGGGCTATGTGTCTGGGACCTTTACACGCTACCACTTTACAAATATTAAGAAAGCAATTTTTTAAAGACCTGGATATCATTTTACGACCAGCTTCCCTCACCTGCCTAAGCTGGTGTTAGTCAAAGCCTGAATTCTTTCTTTACTTTTGGTTTTGCTGGCTTTGAGTGACAGAGACTGACCTTTGGAGAGAAGTGAGCTCGTGCAGCCCGCAACAGTGCATGCACACCTGATGTCCCCAGCCTGAAGAGAGCTGACTTTTGGAGTTGGTATTTCAGATCTAATGTGAGATGTTCTAGTCCACACTTGAGCCCTCTGAGCCCCTATCTTCATGCTTAGCCATCAGGCTGTGGGCAGGTGCATTTACTCTAGCCATTACTCAGTCATATCTGGTGCTTGGTGCTCAGCATTGTCCCTAAACATTCCCCTTCCTAGAGCAGGTCCTGCAGTGGAGAAATCCCACCTATCCTGCATTAATGCAGTGGTCTAAGTACAAAACAGGTCTCACCTACAGACACTACTCTCAACCAATGCATATCTGCAGGAAGCAGCAACCTGTCCATCTGCCTTTTTAGATATGTCACTTGTACAGCTTGGAGGGTACAACACACAGAGCAGGGTCTCTGCCCATCTCTCTGCTTTTCTTTCTATAGTTCTACTCTTATACTTTTCCTGCTCACACCTTTTTCTCCTTTGCTACTTCTGTCTTTTACCCATCTTTTCATTCATTTTAGTTCTGCTCTCATTTTCTCTTCTTCTCATACCTTTCCTGTTCTCTCCAGCACTCTCCTAGTACAAAGACTCCCTTTCACTTCTCAGTCTTTGCCTTTTTCGCCCATGGACTATTATTCCTTCCTTTTTTCATCAAGTTTCCCAAACTATTTCAGTTGTTTATGAGAAAGGCTTTAAAGTGACTAACTGTTGTTAGAAAAACCCAGTCACAGGTTGGGTTCACAGTGCCACGTGCTGTACTGAGATGGAGCACTCAGCTCATTCCTCTACAAGGACTTTAATACTTGAGCTTAGCCCTTGTCTGCCTCTGCACAATTACTCCTCTTTGCAGTGTGCTCTCAAAAGAAACCACACAATGACACTCATGTTTAGGCAAGGGACTGAGGTTTTCTACCACAGCTAGATGGAGAACAAGGTGGGGTGTCTTTAAGTGAAGCAGATTTTATGACTGAAGGCCAGCCAGAAACGTGTGGATATTGAGGTGAGCCCTCTCTTTCCGCCTTTAATGCTAAGCACGTTCCATAGGTGTAATAGTCCAGTATTTCCATAGGTACCCAATGGTACTGGACTTGGAGGAAGGAGCAGCATAATTACTGCTGCCTCCTGAGAAAACAGGTGTTTGCTCTCCACATTTATTTTAATTCCTTCAACTTTGCTGCAGTTCATAAGAGACTAAAAATTTATTACCAGAGCAGGAGAGTTTCACTGTTTCTGCTTTATCACAGAGAGGAGGGACATTGCAAACTAGATAGAAAAAATAAATGAAAAAAAAAAAAGAAATAAATGAAGCAAACCCTAAAAACTAACACTGAGGGAAAGCTTAGCAAGCACAGTGACTAGAAGATTTATAGAAGTGTGTAAGAACACACTGACCAAAACTTTCGCCATAGACTCACCAGAGACATTCCAAGAACAATTGATGACTCCTTGAAGCAAACCAGGTATTAAAAAGAACCTTATGCCCTTGTATTTCTTATTATTTTTCAATAACCATATAACACTTCTGTGGTAAAATAGTAACATGAACTTATGTTGACCTTTGATATTTGAACTTGGAGCAAAAGAGAATAGGAAATGCCGAGCCCACAAGCAGCAGGAGTGAATGGGGTTATTCATAACTGAGTGCTGTGGGGAGGCTCACCAGTAGTGGCAGCTCCTGAAACCCTGCACTTAATCTGCATCCAGTGTCCTGCTCCTCCTCACTGGTGCTTACTGGACTACCATCATTGTCACCATCTTCAACACAGTCATCTACAATGCCTTCAGAGTGTGCTGTGCTTGTGGTTCCCCAAAGGCCAGGCTGCAGGTTTGCATCAGGGAGCCACAGGCCACGTACCCCACGTTCCATGGACCTCGGTCTGGGCACAACGCTAACGCTGCCTTTGGCTGGGAGCACGTGTGTGCCAGTACCACCACCAGTTAGCTCACTCAAAGGGCACTTGTCATGGCAGCCAAAAAAACCTCATTAACTTCAAAGTTAAAGCACATGGGGTAATTCTGATCCTGCATTCCACCCACGTTTTATTAAATAAAAAATCACAGTGACATATGATATGTCTGCTAACCTTAGGCTCCCAGCCACCAAGTAATTCCTCCTCCTGCAGGTTCCTCATCTGAACATGTAAGAGAAATTCTTCAAAGGATTCCTCGGACTACAACTTGTCTCACTGAAACTGAAGGTAAGCAGATCTCAAGAGAAGTCAGTCAAACTCAGTTTCACATCTGATCACACTCATATGTCCCAACAAGAGCCTGTGCTGCAAATACATTTGAAGTTTTAAGTCTGCTGCCAACTTTCTAGGTGCTTAACTCAAAGAGGTAGCCAGGGGAGATGCCCCAAGAGAAACTTAACTGTAGAGGAAAATTAAAAAATATCTTCTGAATAGAGACCACAGAACGTGAACTGCCAAAACATGCTCAGAAGTTTCCTTCATAACCTTGTAAAACACTGGAGAAAGTCACAAGTGAGACAATTTCTCCTTTTAAGAGGAAAATTTATTCCATTGTAATTCAAAATGCAAGCCCCGTTAAATTTATAGACTTCACATTTTATTCAGTTGTAAAATTCTTGCCCTCATTTGCCAGATCTTGTCAGAGAGCTCAGCCCAAGCCTGCAGCCGTGCTGGCATTGCAACGCTGCGGGCAGGGAGCTGCAGGCAGATGGACACTGCAAAGGATCAGCACCCCAGCTTATCCCACCACACAAGAAAACAATGAAGAAAACCTATTTTTCAGCTTCCCCTTTGACAACTTACCCCACAAAAAGAGGGTTTTTTTACGTAAATAATTTCTCACTCATTCCAGCTATTTGTGGTGCTGGCAGAGGAGATGGGGAACGTGCAGTGTGGGCTTAAAAGGTTTGTGGTCCCCTCCGGTATGCTGTCAGAGGAAAGCCAGGGCAGACTGCAGCTCTGCAGCTGACTCCAGCTCATTTCAAACAGAAATTGGATTACTTGTGGGCAAAGCTTCCCTAGGGATCATGGTTTGCAAGATGGACTGCTCTGGACATTTAGTTGAGTTACCTCCAGCTCCATTCCTTTCCCCAGAGCCCGTGGGAGCTCAGCACTACAGTTCAGTGTCTAGGGACGTCTGCAAAGTTATCCAGAACACTCCCATTACAGGTCCATCTTCCCGAGCTGCTGAGCAACATCAGATGCCTTCAGTGACAGTGACAGAGCCAGGGCTGCTCAGACCCGCCACAGTTGTCTACCAGCATTACCACACAGTGCACTACAACTGTGAGAGCATTAAATCAAAAAGAAAGGTAAGAGGAAAAAATAGGCTCATTAAAAGGAAACTGATGATCACCAAAACTGTTCTTACAAGCCTAGAAAGTAAGAGTTTCTGTTGCTTAATTAAGTTCAAAGAACAATGCTCAATGAAATCTATTCATCCTCATAGCAAGTGCACCAGTTTCAGGTAGGTAAACATTATTCTTTGAGTCATGCTGCCACTCAAGTACCCTTATCAAAGCCACTCACTAAGGACTGTCATGCTGAAGAAGCCACAACACTGTTCTTCTCTAGACTAATGCTGCTGCGTCTTTATGCCCAACTTCCTAAGATACGTCTGTCTTTTATTTTATTAAATGCTGTAATCATTTTCCTGCTTGATGAAGGTCACACACGTTTAGGGTGGACAAATAAAGTTCATGCAACTCATTTGTGATCTGAGCAGTTCTTTGCAGATAACTCAGTTTTCCAGTCAATCTAATTATAGTCTGAAGTTACTGCAGCAAAGACTTTCAAGTACAAAGCAAAGCAAACGTGTAGGAGCTGAAAGCCGTTCATTAATCCCGGCTGGTATTGGTAGGAGTGGCTTGTGCCCTCGGGCTATTCTCCCCACCTTAGCATTCAATCTTTATCTCACCTATTACGTGAATCAGATGGTAAATATTTTACTTTCTCTAAACTACAGTAACCCTTATGGTGATCGCAGAGACAGTTTGTTTTGTGATATGAATTTCTTTCTTGCAATCTAAAACATTTCTGAGCAAAATCCCCAAACAGTATTAACTGACATAGTGGCAATGATTTATCGAGAGGATGGGAATAAGCAAAGAAAGCCTGTTCATGAGAAGAATTTATTCCTCTGTAATGCCTTTAATAAAAACAATAATCTATTCATCCTTCTTTACTTTTCATCATCTCTTATTTGAAGAAACTACATCTGCCACATCAATTGCTGCTAGAATTTAATTTTTAAAACTTCAAGTCATTAAGATCACAGGTAATTTTAGCCCAGGCCCCACCACTTCAGGGCATGATTTGTTACAAGGGAAACCCAACCCCACTCCCAAACCCTGCAGGTACAAATTCTGCCTTTTCCTTTTGATTCTGCAGGGCACACAGCGTGTCTTCTAGGTGCAGCTGGCCCCTTGGGAGAGAAGGGGAAGCCTGCCTGGGCCAGCGAGGTCCCACACGAGCATCCCACTGTGGAACGAGGCCTGTCTGCCACACACTTACCCCATCTCTTTGAACTAGCCCACAGCACTTTGAGGGTTTTCCATTCAACGCTGCAGCCAAAGGCGATTCCTTTGGAACACCGTTTCTGGCATAGTTATAATATGCAGCCATCTGCAATTTTGCACCCACAAAACAGCTTATAAATCATAGCAGGGCTGGAGGAGCTTTCAGACCTCTGCCGAAGTACTGGAAGGGTGGGGTTTTTCCTGAGGGCAGGCACAGGAGACTTGGAAGCCCGCAAGACCTGTGCTGGGCAGTGCTCCCACAGGCTCACTGTGGGCAACAGGGACGTGGCTCCTTTCATCAGGCTGCATTTGTCCGTCCAACAAAAGAGCACAATCCCCCTTTTCTCCGTTCCTCTCCCATGGAGGAGGGGACCTTTTCCTGGCAGACTCGCACAATGGAGGCACCGTGCTGGCTGGCTTTGGGGAGAAGCACAAGGATGCGTGGATTGACTCTTGCTATCAATAGGTGAGGGAGAACCAGGCAGTGCCTCAGCTCAGCTCTGCTCCAGGAATCTCACCAGTGCCAGATCCAGGCCATGAGCAGGGCCAGGGGAATCCCAGCTCTCCAGTGGGGTTGGGTGGGGGTCAGTGAGGAGACCCCAGCACCTCGGCCACCCACCATCACCACAACAACTATGAGCATCAGCATGCTGTACTCCAGACAAAGGCTGTGGCAACCCTTCAGGAGTGGTCAAAACCAAACTGAAGCCGGTGGGACTGTAGCCTGATGTTCTGAGCAAAGCGGTGACAGCAACATCTTATGTCACAAGTTTCTGTTCTCTTGAAATGTTGGAGGCCAGCACCCACAGAGGTGACAGCAACATCTTATGTCACAAGTTTCTGTTCTCTTGAAATGTTGGAGGCCAGCACCCACAGAGGTGACAGCAACATCTTATGTCACAAGTTTCTGTTCTCTTGAAATGTTGGAGGCCAGCACCCACCTCAAGTTCACAGCTCTGGTGCAAGCTCTGAGCTGGACGTGTCAGTGGGGCCACCATGACGCTCCATGTCCGCTCTCATTTCCAAAACCAGCCATCTCTGGGGGTAGCTGACATTATCCAAGAAGCCATTGGTTTCCAGATTGCCAAGAGACCCATCAGGGACTACCACCTGTTCTAGTCCCCAGCCATGGGACAGCCTGCCTGGCACTCACAGCTAATGGCAGCACACCAGGGCTGCTCCAGCCTGGCACCAGTCCCAGGGAGTCCCCGGTGCCCAGAGGCAGCTGGGCAAAGGTCCTGGCACAGACAGTGCTGAGCCACATTCCTGTTACTCTGTGTCCTGGTGGCCACTGCTGCCTGCCCAGGCTGCACCTCTGCTCCCACCTGCTCCACTGGCCCTGCCCTTCCCACAGGGCCCTGTGGAGGGTGATCTCTGGGACAGACTGAGTGTTGGGAACAGAGCTTGCCCTGGACTGCTGGTTCCAGGGGTGGTGTCAGGTCATACCTGCAGGCCCTGTGGCAAGAGGGAGGCACTGTCATAGTGCTGGGACCAGCCAGGCTGCAGGGGAAAATGACAGGTGAGGCAGGTGACCAGCACTCAAATATTTATCCTGGCCTGCAGCCTGCTCACTCTCCTCATTTACAGAGGTTGTCCTCCTTCCCAAAGTACGACCTCTTCCACAGGAGAGCACATGCACCTCAGCAAGCAGTGGTGGTTTAAAATCCACTGCTATTCCTGTAGTGCCTTTGGGTGCCAGGTGCCCAGCGTGGGAAGCAATCCGAAGCAAAGCACTCGAAAAAGGCCACCACTGCATCTCTATTCAGCACCAATAATCCTTCCTCCTCCTCTCCCAGCTTCCAGGCTCTTACACAACCCCCCAGCACTGCACTAACAACTGCTCTTGAGCTTCAGTGAGCTCCACACACTCAGAGTCCTGCTCAGAACCAGAGGAACCCTGCAGCTGAAGATGGAAGCATTGGCTGCTCATTTCAAAGGTGGTGTAAAACATGAGAGGAGACAGAGAAACGTGATCTGGCATTTGTTAGCCTGGGAGCAGAACTATGGCTAATGCTGTTTGAGGGAGTTTAAGTTCTTATGCTTATTTATCATCCTGTGCTTGCAGGGGAGATCCTTTCCTTCGTGTTGTACTCCACACGAGGCAGAGCTCACTTCTGGGAGCTGTGGGAGAGTAGGAGACCGACATCTGCTACCCAAAAGGGAAGGGATTCCCCCACCTCCCAACCAAATTCAGAAAGTGGATGGATGCTGACACTGCCTTCGGCACTGAAGCTGCAATATGCTGTGTGGGCAGATCCCACTTCAGCAGTATTCACGGTAAAATCACAGAAATAAAAGGAAGTCTCAATGAATGAAGAGAAAATGTCACAACTAGGGCGCACGATCTGAAGTCCAACTCAATTTCTCTAGGGACTTTTACATGAAATTCTTGCTTACTTCATATGCCAGATGAAGATTTTATTTAAGGCTGTGTCAGAGAGTTCTGAAAGACAGCTTTCATTAAATGTACTTAGTTCCTGAATCCTTTTTTTTTACCAAAAACTCCTCCATTCTACCATCCATTACTCCCATCTAGTAGCCTCTCATTACTTGTTCTGCAGTGCATAATGCTGCTCTTTCTTTTGAAAATTATCCTCACTTCACTGCAGTGATCAAAACCAAAGGAATATAAATGAGAATTTCTCTTATCAGTAAACAGACACAATCAATCAATCAGCAAGAGATGCCACAGGGGAGTGTTTTTGCCAATTCTTCAAAAGGACATCAAACCACCCTGTTTAAGACTAGGTCTTGCAGAGAAATCAGGCAGGACTAATGGAGGTGAGCACAAATAGAATGGAGCAGCTGCCACCACCCCACATGGGCATATCCTCTACGGCAAGACAGTGGCCACATGCCTGCACAGTTCCATGGTGGTAGTGACACACTGCTGCTTGAAGGGACGCTGTCCCTGTTGTGCCCCCTTGTCACCTCTCAGGCACTCCAGCATCAGCACCTGACACAGAATCACAGAATTGTTAAGGCTGGAAAAGACTGCTGAGGTCATCAGCTCCAACTGTTAACCCAGCACCACTGTGTTCACCACCAAACCATGTCCTTGAGAGGGGCAGGAGGCAAAAGGCACCTGAGCCAAACCCTGAGCCCATCAGCTTGAAACGTTTTGCTTGGCTCTGTTAATTCCTCAGCTGTTTTTCTCGAGTCCAGTGGAGACCACCAAGAGGTGTCTTTACATAGTCAGGTATTTCAGAAAGTCTGATCCCCAAAAAAACCCAACCCAAACCTAAAAAAATAAAGTCACCCCTTCAAGACCCTGAAAACAACTAAGGCACCCAACCACAAGACTTAAAAAAATTACTGAAAAACAATCCAAACAACCAAAACATTGTATGGTTTATATATATATTTTGTATGTGCTTTCCAGAGTTTAATGTTTTGGGTTGTATCTTTTATCTCTTTATCATGAAGAGGTTTTGTTTTCTATTGTGTAAGGTTGTGTGTTTTTAATTGGAGTCAAACTTCTCACAAAGCCCCACTCTTGGCAACCAAATGCTCCCTATAGTCAGGCTTGTGATGAAACCTCATGACTTATCAGCGCTGGGATCTGTGTAAGCAGCAGAGTGCAAGAATTTCCTCTTTGGAGCTCAGCCGCAGCAGGGCTGTGACAAAGCTATCGGTCACACATATAAATAAATCTGGACTGCTCTGTGTGCCTCGAGCTCTGCCAGCCTCCAGGCATGTGGATATTGCCACTCTACGTAAAACCCAACAACTTTTCATGACTGCTCTTTACTCTGACAAGAAGGGCCTCCTTAACAAGGCACCTGCAACAGGAATTTTGCCTAATTAACAGTGTTGTCATATTAGGGAATGGCACTTCATGACCTCTCCAAAATAAAATATGTTCCAATTAAATATGAGGTGAGATCTTCCTATATCACCTAAACCAGAAATCAAAACCAAAAGGGAAGAGGAAAAACCAATAAACTAGCTGAAGTGCATACCTTAGATTGCATCCTTGGAAAAAATAAAGCACATCCATGGTTAACAATGCTAAGCTGAACTGACTTCCAGCGTACACACAGCAAAGCCAAACAGAACTCAAATAGGAGGGGTCTGGGTTTGAGCTGTTAAAAACCACTAACTGAAAAGAGAACAATCCAGGACACACTGACTGAAGAACTTGATGTGAAATGCACAGCTAACAACACTGATAGGACCACGGGAAACTGGGACTAATAGGCGCTGAGGAGGAGCTGTGGGTTCCTCCCATGTCTGGGACAGGTTTGACAGTGCTGGTGTCCCAGGCATGTAGATGACTAATTAGTCCCTCTCCTCCCTCCTGCACTCCTGTTCTCATGGCACATGTTTCTGAATGCATTTTTAGGTGGTGGAGAGAGGAACTCCTGCCTTAACTGTGGAGCCACTAAAGTGCCTACAAGCCAAGCTCTCCCAGACCCCTGGAGAGACCAAAAAGCAGAACTCCCTGTGGCTGGACCTCTATTCCCAGAGGTACTGTCTGTTTATTGATGCATTTAAGTAGATGCCTTAGGACAGACACAGAAAGGTGCAAGTCAGAGCTTGAGGGAGGGATTTCTACCCAATAGCTGCAAGTCATTTGAGATTTTCAAAACATAAATTAATCAGTGTAAAAACACAGCAGTAAAGACTTAGCAGGAGCTAAGTCTTTGTGATTTAATTATAAAACCTCCCCCTGCAGAGCTTTGTCTCTGCTTCATTTCTGTAAGGAGAGTGAAGAGCATTTCTCCACCCCACAGCTCATTTTCAGTTAAATTCTGTGTCAGTACATGATGGGCTAAGAGAAGCACTCTAGCAGGTACAGATCTGGTGGCCATACAGACCCCTCCATGTGATTAAGCATCAGCTGTCATCTTCAGGGCCTTACATGATGACCCCAATCTAGTTCACAAACCAGGAGGAAAATCACTGACTGAAATTCAGCATCTTCCTGGAGTGCCCCATGAGTAAGCACCAACCACAGACTGGAACTAAGCTGCCTCTAGAGAAACCTCGTCTGTTTACACAGCTACGGAGCCGAGAGAAAACACTCGTGGCTTTGCATAGTAACCAAGACATAAACAGGCTCCCCATCAGTGCATTGCATCTGCCCCTCATTGTTAGTGTTGTCCTTCCCTGCTTGTACACACCAGGTGCCCATCAAATCCCCTTCTTCCTTCATCCACTTCAAACAAATCCTTGAGGAAGAGTCTTGCCTGCAGACCCCCACGCTTTCACCCCAGCACCCTGCATGCCCATGCTGCTCCCCTGGGCATGTCTCCATCCCCCAGCCCTCCCTGTGTGCTGCTGGCAGGGACCAGCCCAATCACAAAGGCTGACTGGGAGCAAGCACCACCTGTTTCCTCGCTAAGTAACAGGTGCAGGAATGACTCCAAGGTGCTTTGAGAGAAGACGTGGCAGTGATGTTGACTCTGTAACAAGGATCACCCTCAGCTGGTGCAAGAACAACCACAGAGAGCCAACAACTCAGTCATCTTCCCTAAATGAACAAGTTGCAACCTCCATATCGCATAGCCAGCAAGAGGTGGAGCGACCTACACCCACTCACGGTCTGTCCCTCAACACAGGCATCTGATTACAAGCGTGTTCAAACACAGAGTCGAGACCTGCACAGTTCCCTGTAATCTTCTGTTTCAAGCTGTGCATCAATGAGGCAGCAAATTTTATCAGGAAGAGATTATTTTCTTGTGATACCATCTATTCTGACACTGTAATGTAAGCAGCTGAAACACAACTTCAAACTCTGCAACCTCTAATACAAAAAGCTGAGTAGAGTTTATGCCTGTTTCTGTTTGCAAAACTCCAACAGCTGAACTTTGAAAGCTGTGGGACTGTTGTAAAGAAAACAACATAAGCATAGAGCTGAACTGAGACACAGACAGGACCACAACACCACTCCTCATCCCCAAGATTTTCAAGCTGCAGTCCGTGTTACAGCACTATTTACAAAATGAGAAAAGTACAACACTACTGGATTTGATGAATAGAATAGGCATCCCAGGAGTCCTTCAAAGGTAGAAACTCACAGCTGGTATCATCTCAATGAACTGTAACGAGCCCTCAGAACAATATGAGTTTTACATATCATGAATATTGTATATGAAAGCATCTCCACAAACTGGCTGTGGGGTGGTGTAAAGTTTGGGCACTGAATTTGACAGTCAAGCACCCACTGCTTGTTTTTGAAGTTAAGGAGTTGTGGACACTCAGCATGCCTCGAGATTAACTGTTAGGAATAGTGATTCTCCAAATGCACAGTGAAGACTGACATTGTTGAGGCACCTGGTCAAATTTTACTGGTTTAAATGGCCACATCTGTAGCTCACTAAAACCAAGAAATTAAAAAAAAAAGCTTAACTAGCAGTACCCAAACCAGTATCATCCTGAAGGAACAGAGAAGACATTAAATGAGACATATGCTAAGTCATTGCTTAACACGTGGTTGGAAGGTACTCAGAAACCACAGTGACACCAATATCAACACCTGAGCAGATCAAGAGACAGCTGAATGTCTCCAGGGAGCACTACAGCCTGTGCCAAATGTCAAAATAAATAAATAACATCTCAACTGACTACATGTACTAGAAATTGAATAGAAGATCAATTCTGCTTTCAAACAATAAAACTAGGGGATCCCTTAATTCTGCACCCTATGCCTTAGGTAGTGACATATTTATATAAAACACTGATTTTCTCACACACTTTGCCCTCATAAATGCCCAGGTTTGACCACTTGATCCCTTGTGCCACTTCAGGATTTCTGAAGGCCATAACCAACATTTACAGTCAGGGCAGTTGCTGTCACAGGAGATCTGGGCACTAATGTCAGCTCCCAGGGTTTCATGATGTCAGTTTTCTACCCTCAGAAAGCAGGAGTTACACTGGCAGCTCCTGTTCTCGCCCCTACAGGCAGCAGCAAGAAGCCCAGAAGCAGCTGGGTCCAAGCGAGTCAGGCAAAGAGCAGAGGCTGCTCCCGTTCCCTGTCCAACAAGACTCCTGATTCAATTTGCAAAAGAAAATCAACAGACTTGCCAATTCGGCTTTATGTGAACCTTGAACCAAACCTCCCTCCCTGGGACCACACTTGCTGGGACTTGCAGCTCTTTGATGTGCTCAAAGACACAAGATGGAAGGTAATGACTGTGCTGCGATGGAATCTTCACAAGGTGTGATGTCAGCTTGTTTCTGGCTACACAAGTCCAAGAGGAGGAACCTCACAGACAGGGAGATGAAGGGATAACATCATTGACAGGGGACACTGCTAGTCTGCAAAAAAACCCTAAAATACTTCAGCAAACTCATCACAGAAGCTTGTACAAAAGCCAAGGAGAAGCACATGAATAAAACTCATTGAACTGGTCACAAGGGTTTAATTACTTAATGACTGATTAGATATCCATGCAAAACAACACAAAAGGCCATCATTTTTAAGGCATCTCAGGCCAAATCACTGTGCAGAAAGCACAGTCAAATGGGGCAGCCAGATGGCAAATCAAAGTCTCAGCCTGATGAACAGCCCTGAGGTTAAACAGTGTCCAGCAGAACCCACACTGTCGAACAGGGACAGACGGGGAAAAGAGCGAACAAAATCAGCAGGACACACCAATCATCTGCTTTGGTAAAGAAGGCTTGAAAAACACTTTAAAGAATTCTGATTGCTTAAAAGGGAAAAAGTATATCATATAAAAATCATAACACTGGCCCTAAGTGAAACATAACTAAATGCAAGAATACACCGTAGGGAGAGGTATCATTATCAGACTGATGGAAAATTACGAACTTCACGGTCATGGGTCTTCCTTAAAGTCTAAAACTGAAGCTGTAAATTAAGCTAAGTACAACTTAAGAATGCTACTTACTCTGATCTAGTTTAAGAGAAAAGTGCTTGTGGAACAGGAGAAGGAGGAGGGAGACCTACAATCAGTGCCCGTGTATCTGGGATACAGGAGGGAACTGGAGAGTGTGTGGGGAAAATCCAATTGTGACATAAACCCCATCATCTTTACTGCAATTAAAAATCAGAGACTCACTTGAGTTATAAATTTTCATTTACAGATTTGTCTGATTGCTATCCTGTGAAGTTTATTACTGAAAGCAGTATGATGATGTGGATGTTTGGTGATAGATGTTCCCCACTAGTAAATGGGTATTTCCATGCTCTACAAGTGACCAGAGCTCTTCAGCAGTTTGTTTGAATCCACACCAATCTCTCAAAAGCATCTCGTACAAAACCAAAAACACACTGCAGTACAGCATCTGTATGAATTCAGTGACTTTGGTGGTTCTACTGAACTCAGGAGGTTTTGATAGCGATTTGCCAATTGCTTCAGGAATTCTAAATTTGCCAATTTGCCATGATCGGCTCACACTTGGGCCTCTGTTGGTCTGCAGAAAAAGTGTTTATTGTAGTAACACTGCGGGTGAGGAGCTGAGGAGCAGGTGAGGAGCTCCTGCTTCCTATTCAAGGAAAAGGCTAGGACCCAGATTGTCTCAATTTATCAGCTGGTTTTAACAGGAGTTATTACCTCCCCAGCCAGCCTAACCCTGCTTATGGCCTTTGGCTGGAACACGCAGAAAGAGCACAAAGACTGCAAAGACCATAAAGCTGGGGGAAGAGATACCATAAAACTCTTTAAGTCCAAAATATGTGTCTCTGTATCATGACAGAACAATGCAAATAGAAACACTGCTACAGACAAGTGAGACAGAGAGAGGTCTGTCCCCAAGGGTAAAGGCCAGACTTAAAGGCTGCTGCTTCCACAGAGCCATTTTCCTGCCTTCTGCAGGCACTAATGTAGATCCTAAAGGTCATTTGCAGAGGACACACAGATTTGTCTTCCAGAGGGAGTAAATGAGAATAGCAAACTGGAGGCAGAGGTTAAAGAATGCATTTGTTAACAGCACTCTTTACAAATGGGCATTTTGCCTGTCCTGACACGATGCATGTGAGCTGGAATACAGCTCACTGGCTGGGTGGGCGCTGCCAGGGCAGTGGGAGCTGGTTCATCAGGCTCTGTGGGAAGCATCCTGAGCCCCATGAAGATGGATCCAAGGCCAGGGCAAGTCCCTGAAGGACCCTCTGCCCTCTGCAGCACATGCTGACCTTGCTGCACTATGCATCACCAGAGACAAACCTTACCAAGGGAAAGAGCAAGGCAGCAGCAATTGCTCCTCAAGATGAAACGCCTACTAATGCTTCCCAAACTACTCCATGTGAAACACTCGACTATTTCTGCTTCACAGCAGTGACTGACTGCAGGTTAGTTCCTATACATTATATGGGGGAAAAGGTTGTTCCACTCTCCAGTATCAGATTCTTCATATTCATTTGTGCTACAGAAATGAATAGAAATGCTTTGCTGTACTGGGCATTTTCCATCTACATCATAAGAGTCAATCCTTGGAGGCAGGAGCTGTTTTCAGGGCATTCCCCAAGAAGGGGGAGATAAAATGAGCAATCACCATGTCTGCTGTGCAGTTGGAGGCACAGGCATTCCCCTGGCAGCTCCTGAACAAGCACTGTGACAAGGCCACACAGTCCCTTCCAGCAGGGTGCTCACGTGGCTATAGAGCTGCCAGCATCCGAGCCAGCATCTCCATACAGCTCCAAGAGGGAACAGGAACAAATGCCACATTCCTGGGTGCTGCCTACATAACCAGGAGCTCAGCACTGTGGAGATCAGCAGCTGTGTGGCTCAGAGGATGTGTTCAAGGTCACAGAATCGACAAAAAAATCGCTAAGTTTCAAAATCCTACCTCTGCAAGTGTTAGACAGAAAAAGAATATCAGGAGGAGATGTGGAAAAAGGCAGGACTGTCCCTTGCAGCAGCTTCCTGCAGCTAAATTAGGTTAAGCAGAATGTGAGACCGGACTGCTAAGCACCCACAGGAGGAGTCCATGAAGCATGCGCTGTCAAGTAAAGGACAGCAGGAGCAACAGCTAGAAAGAAAAATGGAGAGAAGCTAACAGCAGCTCCAGCAACTGCCTGAGGACACACTGGGATATTTAATGTATGAAAATAACACTTTTAAATAATGGTCTAGTTAATTGATGCTAAATTACAGCTGAATGCCTGTAGAAGTGCTTACGACATCTGCACTAACACCAATTCAGTTCATCAGGATTAATATTATTCTAATACATGCCAAAGGAATTAATAAGTATTGGTACTTTGAAGATTTTAAAGTAATGTTTTGAGATAGTTTGGATTTCTTATCCCCCTTCTCCTTCCTCTCAGTCCTCATGAAAGCTTGCTTGCAAAACTTATTAAAAATAGAGGTGTTTTCACACATCTCATCCACTTGAATGATGTTGTTGTTCCTAGGCACTTGTTATACCTGATGATTGAAGGAACACTTCACTTCCTGCAACCACCAGAAAAAGGGATGGGCCTGGTACGAAAATAGTATCCCGTTAAGAAAACATGCCCCAAAAGGAAAAAGAGGTATGCATGATCACACCTCTCCACCACCCATAAAGAAGACCAAAACCTGAAACACCACCTGTTGGCCAAGCTATGATTACAGTAGCAAAACAAACCCCAAAGTTTCACTCTTCTATTCACATACAATTAGGGTTCCACACCTCCTTCCTGCTTTGCTCCAGGACATTGGGGAACAGAGGGCTGGCAAACAGCAGTGGCTGGGGAAGGACAGCAGCTCTGCCAGCCCTGACCTTCTCATGGTGAAGGCCCCATGTGCTCTGTAAGCTCACAAAGCTCAGAGGCAGCAAAAGCAACTTGCAGAGCAGCTTTGATGGCTCAGCCAAAGGAATTGCTTCCTACCACTCCGGGAGCAAAGCGCCTTGCAGACAGGCCAGTATTTCAGCTCTGAAGGCCACATGCTGGGCTGCAGGTGTTAACCCACAGGCCCTCTGCTCTTATCAGTCTCAAGTGTTGTTTTTCAAGCAGTGGCACACAAGGAGTTGTATCTAAAATCTCATTAAAATTTAACAGGATTTGGCGCCCTTAGCTTTCTGCTTCACAAGTGAAGTCTCCAGCTCAGATAGTCAATGTTTTTATTTTCATATATCACACTGCTTCTCCCATGGTACCACATGCTAGTAGAGTAATTCAGCAGCTGAAAACCAGCCTTTCATACCTTCCATCATTCATCACCATTCACATTCTTTCTTTGGTTAATTGCTAAAGATGGTTTCTTATATCCAGTCTTGGGTGTTTATTTTTGTAGGATAGGAATAGCCTATTCTCAGAGCCTACTTTCTACCCCAGCAACCTGTCCAATATCAAAACAATACTGGAGGGAGCTCAGGAGGAAAAGGACAAACCATTATTGAATGTAAAGCCTTGACCTACATGAGAATATTTAGGGTCAATTTGGTATTTCTTAAAATTACCCTGGTGAGGTGACTGTGCTGGCAGGAAGATTTGGGATTAGACAGTATTAAACTCACTACAGCCATGACCAAATGCTGCTGAATTTGAGTCACAGTTAGGTACTGAAAGAATCCCCTTCTCAGGGGTTCAGGGTTTGAGTCAGCAGCAGCTAATGGGAACATTAGTATGTTAAAAAATATATCTGCTGGATATAAAAACCTTAACAAAACAGAAAACAGTCCCACACCAAGAACAATACAACCTCTTCGTGTCCACAACCACTCATTCCCAACTTGGATGTACTATAGCAAGGTGTCCCCTGTGCCAGCTACTGTGATATGGCAAGTCCAGGCACAATTGTCAGAAAAGTGGGAAATGAGAAAATGCTGGGACATGTTCAGTGATGTCAAGACTGACATTTACAGGCTATTTCATAGCCTGATACAAGACAGAGATGATAATCTTCTTTAAAACTAAACCAGAAAAGAAGTGAACGAAAAGTAACACTAATAACATCAGAAGGTACAGTCCCAGTAAGGCCTTTGATTCTCAGGGAACGTGGACCATCAGCTAAGATCATGCTTTATAACTGAGGGACTGAAGTTCAAATTCCAGCTCTGTCACCAGCTAAAAAAAACCACTTGGAAAAGCCACTTATAGATCTCCTTCCACTGATGTGTTATCTCCATCCAATATAATTTTACTAGGAATGCTCCTGTTTGCCCAATAAACAGGATGCCTGCCCCTATTGAGGGAGATTTTAAAAGCAAGTGATAAATTATTCACCAAATCGATGTGGCATAAACATAAACACCACAGCATGAAGGAGTGTGAAATTTTTGGAGTTTTACTACAATGGGGCAACTCTAAGTCAGCAGTGGCCATCCCACTTGTGAGTAAGGTGCTATTGCCATCCATGACAATAAAAACCCAAACAAACAGCACTTCTTAACACCCTGAGTCATCACATGCCCTTTCTCCCCTGCCTCTTTCTTCAGGTAGGCTGATACATTTCACCATCATGGGAAAGAGTGGTTAAAAACTCCTGATGAGAAACTAATAAACAGAAGCGAGGGAAGCCTCGAATGAGCCTGACAGATCACACAAAGCATTCATGCTATGGAGTGATGGAAGGCAGGGACACCCCCAAGAGCTGTGTTAACATTTAAGGCACTGCTGTAGACCTGGGGCTTTGGCCACCAATTCAACTGTCCCACTGAGCAGCGCCAACAGCTCAAGAGAAAAATATAGCTATAATTGAAAAATAATTTACAAAAGGTCATTCAATTCAGAAGCCTTGAGCTTCAGTTCTTTCTTTGTGTAATGCTCATCCAGTCAAATTTATACCCCAAAACATGACAAAACACACTTAATTAAGAAAAAGAAGCACCAAAGCTTTCAAATTCTTTCCTCTCTCAGACCCTTTTGTTTCCTCTTTCATGTGGAGATTATTATTTAGCTGTTAAAAAGCACTTCTGTGACATATATGCACAACCGAGTCCCTTCCATTTTAATTGGTGTGAGCAAGCAATGACTCCTAGTTAAGCAACGCACTGGAAGCAGGATCCTAAAGGCCAGCTGTCAGCAGGCTGAGGCACTGCACCCCGAAAACCTGTGGGTGTTGTGCTGGTGGCAGATGAGGAGCCAGCAGGATGCACACAGGGACCCAGGCTCAACCATCCCACTTCCCTGTAACTCACAATGGAAGTTTCTTCATGCCAAGAAAGGCTGGGGCAGCATCAAACAGGGGGCTGATTGAACCATGGTGGTATGCCATGTTCATTCACATATATCCATTATAATTTCCACTCTTTTTGTTTCTCAGCAGGCCCAAAAGCTGAGTTTTGGGGCTAAATGCAAAGGATGTGCTGCTTAGGGACAGGATTTACTGGGGGGCTTGGTAGTGCTGGGTTAGTGGTTGGAGTTGATGATTTTAGAAATCTTTTCCAACCTAAATGAGTCCATGATTCCAATACAGAAAACTGAGTGTCAGGCAGACAGGAGTGTAAACCCTGTCAGACAATCTATTCTGTGAGCTGCACGCAGATCAAAGGAAGGAAAAACAAACTCTCTTTCTAGCAAAATTCCAAGTTGATTAAGGACTTCAGGAGACAAAGTGTTAGAAAGGCCTCCTTCCTTCCAAGATAAAGATATACACATAGGAGGGCCCGAGAGATTCACTTGCCCCAAATATCTTTTTTCTGGTTGCCCCAAAGTGGCAGCAATGTCAGGGTGTTGGTAGGCTGTGGGTCCCCTAAGCCCTGCACAGGATACGCTGCTCTTCTGAAGTCTGAAACACTTGGATGAAAAGTTTAAAAACCTCAAAGACATAGTGGAATTGATTTGTGATTAAAGGAAGGATTAAATGCTGAATCTAGGGCAATCAATAGCCCTGCTAATGCCTAGTGCAAGATTTCCTGCTCCAGTCAAACCCCCTTTTCTTTGCTTTGAGACCATTGTCCTTATCAGTGGAAAGATGATCCTTTGAAGACAACGTGTGTCTTTGTTTTCCCACACACCCCACTCCTCAGCACTGCTGCACCACAGCCTGGGATGCCACTGCCAGCCCAGCACAAACCCTGCAGGATGCTCAATTCCCACTGCTATTCCTGTGCTCATCACTCAACTTCCCTACCCCCGAAAAAACCAAACCCAGGCCCGACCTGCCCCCTCCCCACACACATGCACCTCCAAGTGTCTCGAGGCATCAATCTTTTCAGTCTCACACACCCCAGCCCCAAAATGTCACCCACAAAATCCCTATACATCCTTAAAAGCACCAAAGGCATAAATTTACTCTCAGAAACAGAAAGGGCTCCACTGGCCAGGGTTCAGTTTTTTTCTGTCTCCCAGGACTGGGCCCAATCTCTGCAGCAGTTTACAGACAGTGATGTGGGATGTGGCTACCCCCGCTATTAATTTTAATTTATCAGAATCCATAATAACAGCAATTAGTCCCCATTAAGTGCAGGATCTGTATGCTTACACTTCACAGCCACAGATTTTATTTCTTCTCTTGCAATTAAGTACTTTTATTAGCCAGATGGATCATGAAATTATTAGAAGAACTGGGATGTAAACTCTCTAAAAGCACCTTAAGTAATTAATACTGATTTATAAACATTCGGGATTAGAGAACAAATACTTAATTCTCCCCTAATCCCTCAGCCAGCACTGCTTTGTGTTCAGCATAGAGGAATATAGATTAACCAGGCTGAAGTTAATAGCATTTGAAGGACAGAGCTGATCAGTCATGCATGGCACCGTGATAGGCAATATGCTTCCACCACTGATTTACTGTAACCTGTGGGATTAGGACAAATTCAAGTGACTGTCGCTTTCCTGTTCCATTTCCTGCTTTCCCCATAAACTCACGGACACTGAGATTAAAGATATTGAACCTTTAAAGAGGATCAAACTGATTGGTCACCTTATAAACCTATAAACCAGTGCACTACAGTGGGATTAAGCGATAAAACTGCTACCACCTACCTCTTGTTTCCGTCAAGTTTCATGAGAACTGATTTCCACTCCCAGTCCTGCCAATGACTGTCACAATGCAAGTCACATATTGAGATTTCTGTGTCCCTTGTCATCCTCACCCCCCCCTTCTCTGCTCCTTCGCTGTGGCACAGCCTCACACAGTGCCACCCACTTTGAACAAGGCCACCAAGTGCTGTTGTCATACAAATAATTAATAATAATACAAGCCAACATCTGGTACTATTCCCCTCCACTTCAGGCTATGTGTCAGCACGAAGTGCACTGCATTGGGTGTTAGAAGGAAATTAGTGCAATTTTCTGAAAAGCTCCTAGGTGCAACTCATTGAGCCAAAAAGCGTTTATCTTCTCCTCTCCCAGCTGGCAGTGTCATTTTGTTCCTGCCAGTTAGACAACAGCTTTAAAACCAAAATAGTCTGTATAAAGGAAAGCCTAATTAAAAAAAAAAAAAAAAATCCAGCGCTGAAGTGAATGAAATGGTGTAAATGAGGAGAAAAAGGGTCCCTAACACCTGATTTCAGGCAAACATGAAAACTGCCACTCCACTGCATTATCACACAGGCACGAACACAGCTAAAGCCAGCCTGGCAAACCCAGCAGAACACAGGGTGCTCCAGTCTGCTAAGGCAGGATTTGACTCACATGTTACATCCAGTTGCAAACAACCAACAAGAGGAAGAGATACACAAAAGTAATAAACACACTGCACATTTACCTATCGGTCACCCCCTTTCATTTAGACATTGGATGGAGCAGAGAGTTTCAGAAGGGGAAAAGACTAAATGAAGTACTGTTGTTCTGCAGGGAGCAAGCTTGTTTTCTGGGAGCAGCTGTGCACCTGCATCGGCCAAGAGTTAGCACTTCATTTAGCACAATCATCAGCTCAGGCTCTCAGGTGTTTTACAGCAGGACCTTTGCCCACAGCGCTAACACCAAGGTCTCCTGCACAGACTCTTTTCCCTTAAGAAGTCCACTTTGCCCTCAGGTGAGCTAATATACATCAGGATCACTTGCCACAGCATCTTTTCCAAAAAAAATCAGATCCTGCACTTATGTAGCACTTTGGCTCTAAAAGAACATCTCAGTGTTTTATGAATTTAACAAGATGAAGTACACATTCTCTTTCCAGGTCACTTCACCCAACACTGAGGTGTGGGCTGCTCAGGGATGAAATGCTGCAGCTGCTGAGCTTTAATAGTTCACTACAAGCTTTATAGCAGCAAGAAAATAACATCCTATGCACTAGAAACTGCATTTTGATACTTGAAATTGGGAGTTAGCCATGCATAAGGGAAAGAAAAAAAAGAAACCACCACAACTCACTTGGTTTGTGCCTGAGACCCAGGGTTTTTTATTCATTGCTGTCCAAATCATGGATGGAAGAGAGAGTGAAGTGGTTTGTTTTATCCTCCCTGACAGATCTGAATTTGATCTCTGGTATTACTGTGTGTGTGCTTCTATCACAGCTGTGTACAGCCAGCTAATGACCAGAGCAGAGGTGCCCTTTGAAAAGCCACCAGCTCTCCTCCATCCACATCACGCAGCTTTAGCAATGCAGAAAAGCCTAAGTATCAGAGCAGGATTCTGTATTTTGCAGTGTTTCCTCCCCTACTTTTCTGCCATCAGTGGTAGCTGACAAATCAGCTTCTGGACACAAGCAGGAAGCTCCTGTTTGCACAGTGGAAGTTGGGTCACTGTTTTCAATGCAAAGCACGTTCCTTCTTCTCCCAGTTCAACTCTCACCACTCCCTGTGCTGTCCCTTCAGATTATTTTAACATTATTCATAACACTGCATCCCTCATCGCCTACCTCTGCTGTCTGGAACAGCCCTCTTATCTGTCAGCCACGTCAATCCTCCAACTGCTTCCAAACTTTCTTCAAAAACCCTCTCTCCTGTCACTTCTTAGCTCTCTTGGTTTCTTTCCTCTGTGATTTTTATGTGGTCATTCATCTTAATGGAAACTTCCCCCAGAAAGCTGGGTATGTGCCACCAGTTACCTTTTTCACATGTTTTTTAGACATTTGATCCAATGAAAAAAGTTGCATATAAAATAAAACTATTTTATTTATGAGCTGCAAGCACTAATTCCCAACATTTGTTCCAAGAATTTGAAGTCAAATACCTCTCTCCTGCTTTGTGTAGCTGCCATGAATCCTAGTGGATATAACGTACAGGCAGTGAGGAGAGATTGCTCCTGGGTGAAAAGAAAGCTCATTTGGACTGATATTTTAAAAAAAGACAGTATGTTTAACTCCAAGTCTGTCCAGCAGCTCGGGCCACCCCAGAGTATTCCACAAAAGGAGTCCCCTGTGCAGCCTCAGCAATTTGGGACTGGATGTTGAAGCTGCCCTTCTTTATCAAAGTGAATAAGTTACTTTCTGGAAGATGAAATAAGGGTCTTTAGAGGTCAGACTGGAGGTAATGAACAAGAAAACTTTTTATATGCTGCTTCACAGAGCCCCTGGATAAACACCTCAAGGAGTCTTCTCCAAACCAAGGGGGTTTAGATTGCTCTGTGTGGGTAGAAATGCAGCAATTTCAGGATTTCAAAAGCCAATATGCCTGGGAGTCCAATTTATACTTAAACTACTGTACAAGCCACATTACACAACATACATGGGAACCTGATGAGAATAGATTTCCATGTTACTCCTCATTCTCACAGGTAAGAAAGTAAGCCCAAGTGAAAGCACTGCACATTAAATACAGGATGAAGATATAGTGCCATTACTTGCATAAATATTTACCTTGGCTCTCTTAGGAGGCTAATCTCCTTACATAAGTGATGGAGACAGATCAGAACCTGGAGAGCAAGAATGAACACAGGCTGGCCTGTGTAAATACCTGAAGTTGGCCTTGGAATACCTCTCTGTGCAGTGTATGCCATTTTGCACAAACTGCATTAGGTCCCAAAAGCTCCAGGTCAGCTTTCCAAAGACCCACTCCGACTGCCTGCAGTTTTACCTTCTCTGATAAGGCAGAAACTCCATGTGCAAAAGGATATTTTGGCCACCCATCTCCAGCATTATTGCAAGCGGAAAGAGCTAATATTTTCTCAGTATTTCAAGTATTGCCCATATGGGGCATATCATCATTTGGTCAAACTCTAAAAATCTCCAAAGCTCAACATGTGTATGTGGAAGGGGCAGATATATCACTTACCTGCCCTCTTCAACTCCCCAGCCCCCTGGAGAAGCCTGGAAACACAAGCTCATCATTCAGCCATTTGCTTTCACATTCACCCCAGATATTTGACATGAAGGCCTTACAGGCTTGGAACTTCCCTGTAAGCTGCAGACCATAAAACTCACTGAAGGGCAGGGGGTATCCCCATGCAGAGCCATGGCCTCCCCTCTGCAGGAGAGTGACTTTGCTGTAGGTGGCCATGAAGATGATGATAATAAGGGAGCCCATGAGAGCAGGCAAAGTGGGATAGCTGTGCAGGGCATCACCACGTACCCAAATCAGCATCCCAACGCAGTCACCACCAGCCTCTGGAGCCAAAGTCGTGTGTTTGCTGCACAATTTCATACTGGTCATGAACCTGATGAGTGATAGATACCTGCTGCAAAGCACCTTGTTATGTTCTAATGAGGGATGCCAGGAAAAATAAATTATAGGGAAGTAATACTGCCTTCTAAAGTGAAAACCTGGAGAGTGTCCAGAGAGATCTATGCAAATCGTACACTTTAACCACAGGATTTCTGCAATAGTTTTCTATTAACCATCAATCACTAGCTGTAAATCTAGTCTGCCTTCATTAGAAACCAGAAACAGGAACAACTGTAGTGGTCTTCCACTCTAAATATATTATGCCCTTATGCTGCAATTTACCTTTGCTTAATATAAAGAATACTGCAAAGACAGCAGTATAGTTATTTATTTGCAGGGGAATGGAAAGGTGAAAGGCGAACACTATGCAAACCGTTATTATTTATAGACCACGGTGGTGTGCTTCCTGCAGTGGAAAAGCAGAAGACACTGTCTCTTCCCTACAGAGATTTCACTGTAACTGAAGCAGAAACAATCCTGAAGTCACAAACAGAACATACCATGGAAGAACACATTTGGAGCTGCCCTTATTTCTACACAGTTATGTACAGTGATTATGTCTAGACTTATAACCCCTCATACTTTGTATCTATGCCTGCATACCGAGTTTTAAAGTTCAGTGCCTTGTAGAAGAAGTGCATTTTAAAAGGAAGGTTTTATGCAACTCAGTAGTCACCCTGAATTTAACTTGATGCTGTTTTTCAGGTGAAGGAGGCACTAGCAAAGCCTAACACACAATGTAAGACCTCTTTCAAAATCCCCACTTATAAAAACAAGGAAGGTATGCACAAAGATCCAAGAGCGTTGTGAGGATACAAAATTAATGCCTTAAAAGTCTGCAAATTCAGACCAGACTTTAACAGCCTGACTTAACCAACCAGGGCCAGGAGCATCTGTGTAGAAAAACATGCACTTTCAGCTTCTCCAGTCCTGCGTGTTCACATACAAAGTAGAAGAGCCAATTTCATAACTGCTCTAAGACCAGTGTTTGCTTTGGTGTCTTTGGCACTTGAGTGCAAACTCCCACCCAAGGTTCTGTGGTTGAAACCAGGAGGATGGCAGTGCAGGGGAACCATGTGCATTCGTGGGGCTACTTCTCCAAGGTCACAGGCCACCTTCAAGAGCAACAGTGAGCAGCTGCACCAAATAGCTGCAAGAGAAGTATCTTTACAGCACAAACACTTCCTCTGGTTTTGTCTTCAATTCAGAGCAACTTCAAATAATTTACTGCACTATAAAAATGCAAAATAAGAGATCTCCCACTGCTTTGTTGCATAGTCCTGTTGATATGCAGAGGTTTTACAAAGTTTTTTTTATATCTTACTGTGATTTAGGATGGGCTAAAGCCAAACCAACTATCTCACTGTACTTGGTGTTAATGTAGTTTCATTAACAATCAAAGGCACTAAAAAGAGACCTCATGAGCAATAACCCAAAAATGGTCCAGGACAAAGGACATAGTACAAGAAGTACAGTTTGGATTGGAGGTCCTTACTTACAATGACTTCACTACCTCCTTCAAAAGCCAAGACAATTCTGCAAATGCAAAAAGGTAAAAATAACATCCTCCTCTGAGTATCATTGCTGAGGTACTGGACTGTTGCCACTTTCTTCAGTAGCTCAAAGAGAAAGGCAGATTCACTGTCCTTTTCTCTTTTGTTGGTACAGAACATTCACATCCAAAATTACCAGAACACCTCTGGAATATCTCCAAACCTGAGTATCTTAAAGCAAAAAATTACTGGCAAACCTCGTGTAACATTCCCAAAAGCTGGGATTCTAAAGGCTGTGTAGGATTGCAAAGCTATGTTGTCCAGAAGATAAATGGGAGTAGCATGAGGAACAAAATAACATCAGTCTGGTGAAGCTCCATCTGCACACCGCTGTATATGGTGCATTTGAAGGATGACCCAGTGCTTATCCACTGCACTTACTACAAGAAATTCTGCAGCTTTCCTAAACCACAGCACCAGGCTATTCCTGGTGGGCCTGGGGGGACTCCACTCCTTCCTCCAAGCCACCCCACAGCTCACAGCCCTGTGTGCTGTGTGTGCTGTGTGTGCTGTGTGTGCTGTGTGTAACCCCACAGCTCACAGCCCTGTGTGCTGTGTGTGCTGTGTGTAACCCCACAGCTCACAGCCCTGTGTGCTGTGTGTGCTGTGTGTAACCCCACAGCTCACAGCCCTGTGTGCTCTGTGTGCTGTGTGTGCTGTGTGTAACCCCACAGCTCACAGCCCTGTGTGCCGTGTGTGCTGTGTGGAACCCCACAGCTCACAGCCCTGTGTGCTGTGTGTGCTGTGTGTAACCCCACAGCTCACGGCCCTGTGTGCTGTGTGTGCTGTGTGTAACCCCACAGCTCATGGCCCTGTGTGCTGTGTGTAACCCCACAGCTCATGGCTGTAACCCCTCCTAGACTAGGAGCGGAGGGAGCGCTGCCCGGAGAGATCTGTTTCATTGTTATTCCTGGTCTAAGATCTAGGAGCTCCAGTAAAATCCCAAACCCCACTGCAGCCATGCCAAAGGTGCAGAGGGCAGCCGTGGCTCCCTGGCCCAAGGACGCCGTTCCTGAGCTGCCGCCGTTCCTGTAGCAGCCAAGCTCTGCTGTGCTGTGTCATTCGCAGACCTGGGCACAGCTTCAAAAGCTCCAGCAGCAATGAGTCATGACACCAGTTACTCATAGCTTGCTGTAATGTTTAGGGAAGTGATCACAAGTATTTATACATCCAATATACAGAAACTGCCACCTCCTCCACACTGGGCTTAAAGATACAGCTGCTACTTGCCTCAAGTAGACAAAATATAAAAAGATTGGAAGGCTGAACAGAAGCAGAGGGAGTGACCAAAGAGCACAACCAGGCTCCTGTGCGTGCCTGGACCATCCTTGGGTACTGCAAAGGTAGAGGGATTTAAAACAGCAAGAAAAGAGAAAAAAAGAAAACCCTGAATTCTCTACTCAGATTTTCAGCTCTGGAAATCTTCTGCAGTCAGAAGACTTTGATAAGATTTATGAGGAATCAGTTTGTACATTGCCAAATACATCTAAAAACAGATCTTTAAAAACAAAGAGACTGAAAATAAACATACAGTGGGTTTTATAACCTCCTTATGTGCTACTGAATTAGAGATAAGGGCAAGCCCACTGAAGCACATGGGATTCCCAAGGTAAAGAGAGCTCACAATGATGTGAGACAGAGTAAAGAGTAACAGGGTAAATCACATCTCCCAAGATCTGTCCCACAATTCATCTCTAGTAAGTACTTTTTCTTTCTATCCTCAACACTTGTATCATGCCACTGACTAGCCTTTGTTTAACTGAACACGTTTGAATTCTGACTCTCCCCAGCAATCCCATGTTCATCTTTTCCCTAGCATAAGGATGTAAATCAGCACCAAACAAAGCCAAGCAAAACACCAACCAACCAAAAATTGCTGTGCAAACAGAAATGTTGAAGTTGTTGAAGGCCATGAAGAACCAGCCTTTTATCCTCCTTCTCTTTCCTGCTGTTCATGGTCCCAACTGTAAAGCATGCCTTTTCCTCATCTGCATGGATTTCAGTCAGAAAGCAGGCAGATGAAAATGCCACACCAAACAAATTCACCAGCAGCAGGGACGTTCTGGTGCTGCTGCTTGCAGAGAGCTTTCAGCTAACCAAAGTTTAAATTAACTTTCCGAGAGGGCACAAAAGCCAGACCTCATGTAATTACATACTCATCTCTCCCTTGGGCTCAATATTTATTTATTTTAGGATGTCTAACAGCTCTCTTGGGCTTGCTCTACAGCTCTGGAAAAATGATTACTTAGTCCCTGAACCTACAAACTGTATTCTGTGTAAATTTTACACCCAGAGCTAGACAGGGTGATTAAAAAAAGGCAGAGTTTATCAAACTTTCTGAAAACTTGATTTGGTCCATGGCTCACCAGTCTTCATAAAATCCATTGCAGGCCGAAACAATGGGTAAAATTTCACAATCAGCACTTGAGTAAGAAAGAGAAGGTGTATGCAACCACTTAACTTTATTGATTTCTATTTTTATCTTGTTTTCTTTCACAATAATTGGCAAGGGTTATTTGCTTGGTTTTATTTTTTTAACAAACCACCTTATGAGGTTATTAATAAAAGCTCACAACCCACTATGCTTTAAATCTTTGTTTAACTCTCAAAGGGGATGCGATCCACAGTTTGAGATGGAGACAATCTTTCTGGCCTTAAAAAAATCTATGAGGTCTTATATTGATGCTTCAATTGGCACATGAGTCATTCCCCTGCAACACCCAACAACTGACTCTACTGGGCTTTACAGCTTCCCCCATTCTCAGAAGGACCTTCTAAGCTGTGTATTTTGCACCATTAGAGGCCCATGTGCCAAAGCAGATGTTTTCCCACCGAGGTGCTGCCCTGGAGGTCCATTTGAAAAACATTATAGTGAATATATGAATGCACGGAAACACGCAGCTTTGTGTTTGTTTGTTTTAAAAAATGGTATTTCATAACATGCTGGTTCAACAGCTGGAACAAGCTCGAGGACTGGGCTGCTCCGAAGGGGATATCCCATTAAGATACATGACAAATTGAGCATTTCTGTTGATACAAGATCTGCTTTTCTCACGCTCTAGGAAAATGTGGTGTATTATCTCTTTGTCTGGAGTTTGAGGGTAACTGAACCGAGGATTATGTGAGGCTGACAAGGACCTTTGTCCCCTTCCTTTCTCTCCAGGCTGCATATGCAGTTTTTACCAGTGTTGCCAACACTTCACTGCAGACAGAACAGCAAACCTTGTACAAAGCCACCTTTCCTGGAGGAGCAGAGACACATAATTTGTTTTTCATTCAGGCAGTGGTCTCTTGGAGGCTGGCAGCCAGGCTTCAGACTACAGCTTTAATATATACCTGTTCTATAGAGTGTCAATGGGAAATACAACCCTTTACCTGCAGACTTCCCTTCCAACCTGCTGGCCAAACTCTCCTCCTGTCCTCATACCAACCATGCCAAGGCACCAGAGACACAAACAGATTCTGATGATCTTGCCAGTAAAAGGTCATTGGATCTATTCACGGTCTGCACTAAGGACTAAAAAAATAAATTTCATGCTAAACCATGAAAGAGCTGCGGCTCAATTAACATGAACTGACACCCCCATAACTTTATGATGTCTGTTTTTTAACACTGTGATATGTTAGTTTGTAGCTCAGGTTTTATCCATTCAGGTCCTTTATTTTGGCCCCTCTGGCCCAGTCAGCCTCTCCCAGATCACCAGCCTGGGAACAGCTGGATTCAGTCAGCAAACCTTTGCTCTCTGGTGTAGGGTGACATGGCCAGCAAGAACCATGCTGCCAGCCTCAGAAAAACAAATTTCAAAGCAAGCCTAAAGCTGCAGTGGAGGAGGAGAGGAAGAGAGAGAAGAATCACATATTTGTCTATATAACAAATATAGTTTCATTTTGTTCTTAGCCTGGCTGAATCAATCACTGTCCCCTGACCATCCTGTGCTGCTCTTAAAATACAGTAAGGAGTGAAACCATATTAATGAAAATCAAGGAAAACAGGAAATGTAATTCTGAATACTGAGTTCTCAAAGCAACCTCGAGCAAATCATTCTACTTCATAGCAACTTGATTTCCCCAACCACAAAACAGGAGAGCAAATGCTGTGCTGTTACTTTATTTGAGCGGCTGTTCTGAAGTCTCTTAGGATATGCTTCACAGATGGAGAAGTTGATGAGGAGATATATATATATGTATATGCATATATGAAACATTCATATGCCCCAGCATGCTGAGCTTCCAACATGGCAAAGCAGCAATGGCAATGAGAGAGTGGGAAATATCATTTAACTCATGATGGCAGCTTTCAAAGCGTAACAGCCTGAGTTCCTTCCTTCCACAGGTGCAATTGCCTGGGTAAGTGAGGGGGGATCTCATTTTACCAGCTGTGAACAGTTCATCCTTCTTGCTGGTCACCAACAACACACTTCTCTCTGTTTTAGGACTTGGACAAACAGGAGAAAATAACTATCAAGGGAGAAGACTGCAGATATTTTTTAGGACCTGTGGGAACAGAGGTCCTAACAAGTCTGCAAAACATTGCATAAATGTCTCCAGATAAAATTGTTAGCTCTGGATGGTGCCCATCTCCTTAATGCTTAATTGTGAAATTATTTCCCAGAAGAGTTTGTGTTTTGCTAAACTATTAAAGACGGGCAGCCCAGATCCATACAAAACTCCCAGCAAGGAAATACTTAAAGTCAACTCGACTGCGTAACAATGACAGATTTTCAAAGTTCCATGTCTGGTGACTGCTGAGGGCCAGAATCCAGCACCTGCAAGGGGCAAATCCTTACCAGGCTTCCCAGGGCTATGTGGAGGGCCAAGCCACCAGCCACCAGGAGAGCAAGGGGAGGGATGCTCCTCCCTCAGATCCATACGGACACGTCCCTGTGTGCTCCCACGGGCAGCTGGCACCACACAGGGCACAGCCAGCTCTGCTCCCAGAGCCCAGCACCTCCCCATGGGAATGTTTTAGGCAGGCCAGAGAACTGAGACTGCTAACAGAAATCAACAAGTTCAGACTTAAAAATGAAAAAAGCAATACTTCGGGATTGCTTTATAATGCAGACATAAAACAGATGATAACTATTTAAAATACTTCATAAAAGTACTGGAACTAAGCATCTCCTAGAACAGAGCCCTGACAAATCGCCCAGCCACCTACATGCATTTATGGTTGTGGCTGTCCAGGGATCACTTAGAACTAAATTAGCAACGGAAGTCATTACACAAGGAATAATTCCAAGAAACTGGAGTCTCAAAAGCAGAAAGTGAATGAAGAAATTGAAATTGCGGGCAATGGGGCACAATGAGAGCGTACCAGACAGACTATTTCCTCAATGAAAGAAATGTGAATTATAAAAACGTCAGGCAGTCAGCATGTGTCAGAAGTGCCCTGAGGAGACTATCCTTATTTTCCCTTTTGGCTGCAGAAGGCCATTTAACGCTTTCCATTTAAGTGAGAAGGCACATGATGGGATTCCTTAAAAGCCATGAACACAGACTCCTCCGAGCCTAAGGATTGCTTCTGCCAGGTGTAATTGCAGTGCCCTGGCCCCGTCAGGCTGTGGGCAGCCAGCACCCACTGCACAGAAAGCTGAGCTTTTCTGCAACAAATTTATCTCTCAGAGGGAATGAAATTCAAGGAGACTTGAAATTGAAGAAGAGCGCAGAAACCACACTATTTCCTGCACCTCACTTGACAAAATGGGCCCTGATATTTGAGATGGATAGACCCCTTCATCTCATTACTCTGTGACAGGATGAGAGCATTTGTGCAGGAAATCACGTGCTATGTTGCTCCATCCTGATGAAGTACAGAAAAGGTGCTTCAAACTCCCTTAATACCCAACATGTTCTTCATTTCACAGCCCTACAGAGAAAGTCCAAAAAGGCTGTTAAACCCTTAGATACCCAAAGCCACAGACCTCTTAAGACACGGAGAGCAACCTGGGGCAAATGATCACAGTATTCTCACTCTGGTTCTTCTCTGTTCCTCGAACATCAGCACTTGGACTGCAGAGCCACACAGATATTTACTATGATGGGTTATCCCCTCTCTTCAGCTCTCCTCCTCCCATCATGCATGTCTTGCTCTGGAGATGCACCATGAAGGTGGCACCAAGTCCAACTTCAAACCAATTTTCAGCCTGCTGCCCCTAGAGCAGGGTAGCTGTGTGCTATAGAGCCAAGCAGTGAAGGAAGGAAATGCAGTACTATCATCAGCACTAATGTGGCTCTCCCAAGAGAAGATGTCAATGGCTCCATCCCATCCAGGAGAGGAGCAGCTATGCGGCTGCCAAGTGCTGCAAACCACAAGGGCTGATCCAACAGGGGCCATACTGGTAGACCTGTAGTAAATTGGGACAAGTTTTTTTTCCCCTCTGTCATTGAAAAGGGCAGAGGAAATGCACTCCGGATACACACACGCACACAAACCACAGAGAGTTTGCTCTGGGGAAGCGCGGTCCTAATAACAACCAGGTCTCTGCTGCTGGAAGCCCCTGGTCCATGTTTCTCAGCCTCTCACAGCGCAGACCCAAAGGCATAGGCTGCCTCTTCTCCATGCAACAAGGTACTACCCCTGGCAGGGTGGTTTGTGAAGAACAGCTTTCATTTGGTCAAGATTTTACATTCCTTCCCTTCCCAGAGCCTCCCCTCTGGAGGAGGCTGGGAGGAGAATGCACTGAGAGCAGTCCTGAGGAGAGAGGCTTGGGGGTGTCCGTGGATGAGAAAGACAGCAGCCAGTGGGCTGCAAGGGGAATGGACTCTGGTATCTGTTGGACTGGAACTGCAACAGCACTTGTTCCCAGCCCAGTGGTTTACCTTTAAGAGAAGCTTCAATGGAAGCAGCTCAATCAACACAGGTGGCTTTGAAAATCCTACTCTTAAAATCCTTTGTGTGTCGGCAGCTGCTGCTTAGCCAACTGAGAAGCCCTGAGGCTTCAGCCCAGTTGCTCTTCCCCATTTGCTGTGAGCACTGAAGCTCCTGCCCAGCCTGAGCCTTGCTGCCTGACAGAGAATGTCACAGCAACGTGAAGACTAAGGTGGTGCTCTGCTCCGGGAAGTCATAAAACCCTGGCTGCATCTCTGTTGCAGACACTTCTAGCCCCAGAGCCACTAGTGCATATCCTTTCCTCATGACTAAGCTCAATAAACCTCAGCACCCTGACCCCTGTGTGTGACAAGTCTGATTTTCACCTTGTCAGTCCTGAGGAAAGGTCTTTACAGACTGTCCCTGCACACCACGGGCAGCCCTCATGGGGCCTTATCAAATGTTGCTGAAAGGAGTGGAACCCAAACAGATGGCTGGTTTGGAAAGCCCTGTAACCTGTGATCTCGACATGCAGGAAGCAGCTCCAATTTGTTCTGACTTCTGGTTCGTTTGCAGGGGGCTGGTGTTTACATAAACAAAGTGAAAGCAGAGGCTACAGTGGTGACAGACAAGCCCTGAGAGCTTCAACAGAGGTTAGGACCTAGGACAGGTTGCATCCCAGCAGGACTTTTTAAAAGGTACTGTTGTTAATTCTCAGGCTGGACAAGGTAGAGGTCTCCTTTATGAACTGTAGATAAGCCCTCTGATGCAGCAAGTGCCAGATATCCTGATGCTCAGCTAAATGCAAGGGAGGAGGGAGGAAAACCATGCAGACACACTTCATTTCCCAATCTGGTGTGAGTTTATAATCAAAAATTTCTGGAGGCCAAGGGACACACTTTCAAAAGTACTCCCATAAGGCTCTAGACAAGTGGTTAGATCTTCAAAGAGCACACTCGAATTCAGGCACATAATGAAGTGGACAGATTAAAACAAAACAAAGCAAAACCCACGCTGAGACAACAGCAGCTGTCAGTGTCCACCAGCAGCTGAGAACCACCACTGAGAGAGAAACGTGGGCCACTGTGGCTGCTGCCACCCGGCCCCAGCACTCCCAGCCCTGCAGCCTCACCCAGTAAGGGGCTGGGAGAGCCCCAGTCCTCCTGCCAGTGCCAAGGGCTCTGCAAAATCTGGCCACAGGAACCAAGCAGGAAGAAGGCGGCACATGCAAACCATCAGAAAATGTTATCTCCATCGGAGGATGACACAAGCCTTACAAAGCATCCCCCCTTTGAGTAAAAAAGATAAAGGGTTCTGTGGGATTTGGTAACTCAGATGCTTACATTACTGCAAAGAAACACTCTAGGCTTTTGCAGATGTCTGAAGGACTGTCAGGCAGCTGTGCAAAAGGAGTATGAGGAAATTGCCCATAGGAAAATGGTTAATTCAGACCAAAAAAGCAAGAGCAAAAGAGCTTGGCAGATCTTCTGAGGGCAAAGTTACAAATCCCACTTACTGAAAGTCTGGATCTGGGAAACGAAATCTGATAGAGTTAAAAGACACTATTTTGGCCTGTCAGAGCCCTGAACCAGCCAAGTTCAGCCCAGCTGCTGCTGTTCACAGCTACAGTGGCACCTCTGAGCAGTGAACTAGAGAAACGCAGCTTTTCCAGCACACCAGTGACCTCTGAACAACACCAGATAATTGTACACCATCAGCTAAAAATAAAAAAATCATATTTATTTGAGAATAATTACATATTGGGAAAATACTGGTTTTTAATTTAAATTATGACAGTGTTGAAAAAGGGGAAGTTAAGGCATTTTTAAATAGTTTCACCTAGTTAGCAGAAGGTGATGGTGGCTTCCTTCTTTTGTGTGTCCCACTAGTGCTTTGCACTACCACGTCAGAGTTGGCTGCAGAAGTGAGAAAAATTGTTGAGGAGCTATCCAGGTTTTCTCCTAGCAGTTTTAATAGCTGGTTTCCTTTTGCCAGTGCTGTGCTTGGCCCTCTTGTGCACCACTCCGAGATATTTCTACCAGTTCCCATTACTAGTTCAGCAGCTCCAGGATCTGGCAGACACGGGCACTTCTGATGGACAGAAGTCTGCTAACAGATGGCTGTTTTACTAAGGTTCACAACCCCAAGGATTCCTCAGTTCTCCTACTCTCACCTGACTGCCACAGGACCGAGGCTCCACTGCAGATGGCCTGTCCTGACCTAACAGGTTTCCTGGGTGGATTACAGTGAGGAGCCAAAGGCTGGAGCAGGTGGAAGCACCGGGGGAGCCCCTGGTGTGCTCGATGAAGGGTCACCAGCACACAGCTGCCCCCAGGGTGGCAGGTATTATTTGCAAGAAAACAGTAATTGCACCATAACTGCACAAAACAAGAGATAAAACATCACTTAGTTTGTGCCAACTGACTCTTCTGCCTCCTGGGCTGGCCAAGAGATGGGTTGTTCAGAGAACCCTGAAGTTGCTCTCTCATGGAGAGCAAAAAGCTTGGGGAGTTCTTTACAGTTCCTTTTCTAACATGCACTGGGGCCCCAGTGATGCTTTTGCTCTGCCTGACTTCTCCTCACTATTGGCCTTTGCAGCACTTCATGTACCTGGGGACACATGGAGGTGTTTCATCAGACCTCAGTGCATTAGGCTGCATGAGTATTAGAGGACTGAAGTCATGACCCAGCTGTCCTTTCCAACTCCATACTCCACGTGTCAGGCCAATATTCCTTCTTGCTGAAGAAGGAATGAACTCAGGTAACTCAATTATCAACAAAGGATCAATTAAATCAGTGTAGAAAGTGGAAGATCGGGATAGACAAGACCTCATGAATAGTGAGTTTCTTGGTATATTAAACTCGCCAGGACATCCCACTGCTCTGCCTTTTTCCACATGAATTTTCC
This sequence comes from Erpornis zantholeuca, assembly GCA_013400515.1. Classification (NCBI taxonomy): domain Eukaryota; kingdom Metazoa; phylum Chordata; class Aves; order Passeriformes; family Timaliidae; genus Erpornis; species Erpornis zantholeuca. Next base: position 1,105,547 of record VZTN01004277.1, read on the forward strand.
AAAACAAATTTTTGAGCCTCCACAATCATGTTTCTTTATCAAGCAGCATCCTTTCTCACTGCCTCAAAACTAAAGTCTGAAGTCTGCCCTATACATATGCCTGAGAATAAGAGATAAGGCCCTGAGTATGTCACTTGAGAGGTTAGCTTAGACTGTTTTTAATAGTTTGTGGTACTCATAACTGGTTTTAAACTGACAGGGGAAAGCGATAAAAGAGTAAGATCTGTGTTTCTGAGCTCACATCAAAGAACAGCTTTAAAGAACAAGTAAAAAGGCTATCAAAAAAATGAAGGCTTTACCCAGCAGCCTAACAAAACAAGCTTCAAAAAACAAGAAATAGTGTCCCAAAACAAATGAACCAGAGAGGAAAATTGTTAGTTGAAAAGTAAATATTTAACAGGGCCCATACCTGTTAAGAAAAAGACAAAAAAAGCCTGAAAAAAAGCCCTGATCACAAGAGAGATGGGTTCTGCTGTAGAAAGAAAGGATGGCCATAGGATTTGGAAGTACTTACAGTTCTTTTCTGCACTACTGACTACGTTAGAGTCATCAGCCTGAGCTCACCTCTCCATTACACTGCGCAGAGCCTTCAGATTAGTCACTCCCTCACACAAATTTCTCTTACAGGGCTACTTTACACTTCCCTTTGCAGCCCCAGCTTTTTGACTGCCACCACAAATCTTCAAGGTTTAACGCTGGGAGACAAAGCAGCGGCCTCCTGATGCACAGATTAATGGCACTCCACAAAGAAGTGCAGACACATGAATTATCCACAGGTCTCTCATTCTCCCAGAGCCTGTTGGCCAGAGCAGTGTGTGAGGCAGGTACACACCCACCATGGCCGGAGCGGAGCTGGCCCGCGGGTGAAGCGCAGCAGCTTTCCCTCAGGGGCACTTCCCTCTGGATCCGCCATGCACGGAGTGGCAGCAGCTCTTACAGCCTCTCCTGCGCTGTGCTGAGCAATCCCAGAGCAGATGGTGCTCGGGGCTTATACCTGGAGCAGTGCTTAGCAATCTCAGAAATGCGTTCTGATGCGTACCGCCCCTAAATTGTCTTTGCCATTTCCTGAACAAGAACTCAGCCTCACGGATAAGCAGTTCCTCAGTCACTTGGCTCGAAGGGAGTCCATCATCCAATTCCAGTAAGCGCTACTCAGCATGGATGCAAAAAGAGGTTTTGGCAGCACCCACTGCTGCTGCCAGCCAGGATCTTCCAGGTCCTCAAGTCACTCAAAGCAGCTCAATTTCCCTTCTCAAGCTGCCCCACTACTGCTATCTGATATTGTCCCCTTACTCCAGGCAGCCCTTATAGAAAAGAAGATGAAATCACTTCCCTAAACCTTGAATTGCCTTTTCAATGCAACCCTTCCTTCGTATTAGGCTTATTAATAAAAGCCCTTTTATGGATTCATCCAAGTGAAGAACAGCCATGCAAGTTCAAGGGCTTTGCTAGTTTAAAAGAGAGAAAAGTCCTATTTTATGTAGTGGGAGATGAATTTATAGAGCTTTGGTGCCATGGGACTTTGTGGGGCAGACCTTATCCAGCAGGTTTAAAAAGAGTTTAGATAATATTCATGGACAAAAAGGTCTGTGAAGGACTGGGCAGAGATGTACCCCCAACACCCCCTCTGGAGAAGCTGTGGGTGTTTGGAAGTACAACATGACAGACGTTAGAGAGGTGGCACAGCCACATTCAGTTCCTAAATGTGTCCTCTGCTAGCACTGTCAGACAGAGCCTGCAGGGCAAGTCAGCCCAAGCAGTGACCTAGTCAGACATTTCTTACGTTCCTACAACAACACTGCAGGGCACCCAAGTCCCTCACACACCACTCCTAGGCCTGGCAGTCAGAGCAAGAGCCAGCTGCCCTGTGGAGGCCAACCAGACACCACATATGGTACCTGAAGACCTTGGAAGCGCTGGTGCTTCTGCACCATCATCAGGCAAAATACATAGTCCAAAGCACAGGGTGGAGGACACTGCAGAGGAAGCCTAAGTTAGAGTTGTCTTCACCTTGCTCAGGTTCCTTGTGTACACATCAAATCTAAAGCCTTGCCTCAGCTTGGTGGGTCAGCCCAGGGAATCTGGGTGTACGGACAAGGGCCATGCAAGCATCCCCACATGTAATGGGGGAAGGAAACAAATCACCCAATGCATGCCAGTTTTTATGCCAACTTGATGTGCTGCATGTGTGATTACTGCAGAAACCAACCTGGGTAATTACAGCCATCTGCACCCATTACTACCATTTGTATGTGTATTCGTAATAACTGCCCATTAGTTAGGCATGCCATTGCACAAACATGTTAACCAGCTAATTAATTAAAAGAACAGACATTCCCTGCTTAGGAGGAGCCCATCACCCACTAATCACAAGAATATATTTTCTCCATCTGTTAGATCACTTGCTCCCTCCCCAAGGTCACCAGGGAAGATGCAGCTGGCCTGCAGTCTCCAGAAGGCTGTGCTGGGGTGGTGAGCATTCTGTTTAAGTGACTTCCTTTGTGTAGCAAGGCTCCAAGACCATGGCTGCTTTTGGAAATATGACCACAATGCTCCCACAGTGCTTTTGGATTACCTCAGGTGACCTCTGGAAAGCATCCTTCCATTCCTCCCAGTGCTCATTTGCCAAGCACAGGGGGGCTCATCATATGTTCCTAACAGGGCAGCTCTCTGGCAGCCCAAGTGCACATCCCATACAACCTCTCTTGCCAGTCTGGGCCCTCTTCTGGCTCCTGTTTCTACAGCAAACTCCCAAAGCAACAGCAGATTATAAATATACAGGGGACGGCTGTGCCCCAGCGCTTCACTGACATATGGTTCTATCTTCAGTCAGAAACTCTGGATTTAAATTTAGGGATGGAGCAGGAGGTTAGGTTTCAAAGTTCCAAGATAAATCCCCTGGGAGGAAGCAATGAGGCCAGATTTTTGTCCCTGCGGTACAGCCTTAAAGCAGATGGGAGCAGGGAATCAGTTCTGTCGAGCAAACCGCACTCTTGTGGAGCCCTGAAAGCCTGTGCCCAACTTCTCATCTCTTTGAAGATCTGCTGGAGCTACAAGCCCGCTGTACCAGCTGCTGCTACACCAGCCCTGACAGGGCGGTCACGACTCCTGCTGAACACCCAGACTTTGGGTAGAAAAATATGGCTCCAGCTATTGCCTTATAATAACTCCTTCTATTACAGTAAAGGGAAGCAGGATCTGCTCCAGGTTGTATCAATGCCTTCATCAGCTCCCATCCCTTTCAAAACCAGTGTTTGTGTGAAGGAGTAATAAGCTACAGGCCCAACAGCTTTGGCCACTTTTCATTTGTGATGAAAAACACAACAAGTAAGTTTCAAATCATTGTGAAGTATCTGTGAAACAAGCCAAAGCCCTCCTTCCTGCACACATGAAATGCAGCGCTGAAGAAGTTACTACAATCCAATAAAGCACAAAATGCTTTCATCATTTGACAATATAAATGCTTACCCTAGTTATGGATGAGCTCAAGACACCGCCACAGTAGATTTAACTTTGGCTTTCCTAAAGCTAAAGAAAATTTTCTATCTTTATGTATTTTTTAAAAAGAAAAAAGAAAAAAAATTATTTCCATTGCTCCCAGATGCAGAAGACTGATGGTCTCCATCAAGTGGGACCTGCACAAATACCGCACTTGGAGCACCACAATTGTTGACCAGGCTGTCTGATCACTTTACACTTGTTAGGAAGCCTTCTGGTACCTCCTGCCCAATTCTCTCATTCTACAGCTCCAGAGATGTCCTAGGCTCTGTACAGCAAAATGCCAGGGTGTAGCTCCTGCCTGCAGCTCCCCTGGCCTGCTGCAAAGGATTCGGGGCTGAAGCAAGGGACAACACACAGGCACTCGGATCGTTTCTAGATGCTTCTGCTGCAGGACCACATCACCAGCACTGTGTATGTTCAACACGTAGACACTTTGCTCACACTCTTCTCCAAGCACAGACTGTTTACTGCTCTGCAAAGCACCAAATTATGTGGACTGGATCCATGATTTGGTCCAGTACCTTCTGAACTAAAAGAAAAAGCCTTCAAAGAAACTGCATTTAAATGTGGTCTGAGCAATGCTGTCTTCCCCCCTCCTTTGTCTCCCTGCCCTGTGCCTGCAGGAGGCACAGAATCGGGGCAAGCCTTTTGGGAGAGCCTGCACCCTTGGGTGCTCCCACCCTGCCCATCCCAGCCAGCGGGAGCTGCTCCCCAGGCAGAGTCCTCCCTTGGCACTATCCTCGCCTTGTGCTGCCTGACCACCTCGGCCTTGCTGCATCCCAAAGAGCCATCCAAACAAAACCTGCTGTCCTGCATCCCTCAATCATCCGAGAAGCAGCAAACATGCTGAGTTAAGTGCAAGGTAAGCAGTATTTTTATTTTGTTAATTAGAATTGCTCATCAAATGAAAACAAAGAAGTGATTTACTGCAGAACTGGTACAGGTAGTTGTTGCATAAATACATTCCTGCATATTTGGCTACATTAGGAATATTTTTTAATTAACAGTTTCTCCTTGGCTAAAGCAAACCATAGAAAATAAAGAAAGAGAAGTTTCACACAAGGATACTGCTGAATCCCTCAACTGCCAGCTACTTTTTTTCTGCAGGGAGGATTTTAAATTAAAAGCAGATTGCCTTCATTAGCGTTACCAGAAGCCATGTAACTGCCAAAGCTGACAGAAACACAACTGTGATTTGCAGATTTGGCAAGTGTCATTTTCTCTTTCTGCAAATGTGGGTAATGTCATTTGTATTAAAGGGCCTTCGTGGGGCACACTGCAAAAAACAGCTCCTTTCCCAGGGGAGGAAAAATATCTCCAGAGCAGCAATTTAGTTATTTGGGGCTCTCAAGTTCTCTCTCCTTGTTAACTTTGCAAGAAAGTTCATTGCATTAAATTTGTACTGAAAATGGTCAGACAGTACAAATGCTTCTCCTGATGACTGAGCAGAATACAGTAGCAAGCCCAAAATAAACATTTCAACAGTGATATTTGACATATAACCATACTCAAGCTTTCCATGACATGTTGCCAAACCTTCTGAAGCCATTCAGCATGGATCTTACCAAAATCCCTATTTTCTTTACTTCATTTTAGCTGAAAAGGCTGATGATAGGAAAGTTGCATTTCTACCAAGGGCAGCTGTGTTTGCAGGTTTCATGCTCTGCTCCAGAGTTCCAGCCTTGGTGATAAGAGGAAAGTCTTGGTAGTATTTTTACTCTGTTTCTGATTGCTGTGTAAACAGCAGTGAATAGCTGCAGAACAGAGGGGGAATGCATGAAGCCTGCCAGGTGTCAAGAGTAGGCTGCTCACTGTTACAGGACATGTGCCCTGCTCCCCTCCCTGGTGCACTAGTCTCCCCCAGTTTCTGGTGTCCAGTCTTAGCAAGAAAACTCAAGATGTATCTTATCCAAGATGTATTTTATCCAAGGTGTTAAAAACCACATAAGTGTATTTCAGTTTGTGTTACATGTGACATGGTGGTCACTGGCTTTGGGGCTGAACTGAGCTGCTGATGTGACAGCAAAGCCATGGGGGTGACCCTGAGCCACATGTGCTCCCTGAGGTTGGAAACAGACCCCTCAGCACCAGCACTGCATGTGTGCTGCTGGCACAACGTGGAGCCATGGCCAGTGCCTGCTGCCTGGGGCTCACAGAGCCTCCTGGGATGAGAAGATGATGAAAATTACAGGATGAAGAAACAAGAGAAGTGGGTAATGTCCTAAAAGAACACAGATGCTCAGTGGCATGGCACTAGAGACCACAGCACCCCCAAGTGAATGAAGGATTTATTCCCCCAGCTGTAGCCAAAATGGGAAGGTCTGAACACACTGCTGAACTCCGCAGGAAGTAGTCCAGCACAGTATTACCACAGTCACAAATGTGAAGTCTGTCTGCAGTAATTAGGATTGTACTACATATGATTTATTAGACACTGTCTTATAATCAAGACTAAAATAGCTGCCTACATTGTAGTTACCAGTTTCTTAACTGTCTAAAAATAAAGCACCAAATGTAATGCAGTGCCAGACATGGAACCAACCGAAATAATGTTAACCTACATTGAGTCTGCAAAGGTAACCGCAGAACGCCTGCTGGTAACCTTCAATCTAACCTGGAGTTAAACACTCAGTGACTCTGCAATTTTGGTTTTTATCTTCAAAAGAACCAGAGAAGCCAGTTCTGTCTCTGTAGTCCAACTCTGTTTTACCACACAGTGAACAGAGTTTATTAGCCATTGAACTAAACACTAAGTAATGAGTTAACAATAATTAAACTGAAAGAGACACAGATTAAAGGAATTTATTATTCCCTGATCTGCCAAGCAAATTGTTTAGATACCTGCAATCAATGAGTAATGATGAAACAGAATAAAACCCCAACAAACCAAAGAGCCAACAACAGGCTCGTAAAAGTCTGTTCAGTAAGGCCCATGTATCTTTGTTAGGCTGAACAGCACAGCGTTTTAATCAACAAAACCCCCCTGTCTTTATGCTTCATGAGATCAGAGGCAGAAGGTGGCCCTAAATTATGCTGTTACTGTTTATTATTCATGTATCACAGGACTGATGAAGATTTATGGTCCCATTGTGCTAGGTACTGTATAGTGATATTCAGCGAAATAGTGAGAATCAGTACTCCAAGACTTTATAATTCAAAGACAAATTACAAAAACAAGGTATTGTAATTTAAAGACAGTAATGAACAGATGGGGATTGGAGATACAGACAGATTAAGCAACTTGCCCAAGGTCATGCCAGACACATGTGCCAGAGCAGAAAATTTAACTGATCTCTGGAGTACCAGCACAGGTTTTTACTCATGTAGGAAAATGCTGTTGCTCCTCTTTGATTTCACTAGATGTCATATTTGATAAGCTAATAAATAAGTTCAAAAATTGCTAATGTTACATGGCAGTACTGGAAGGATTTTCTTTCATCCCTCCCTCCTCAGAAGACCACCATTAACAAAAGTCCTCTGCCTACACCTACACCTGATCTGTGTATGGCACAATTACAGCATTTGCACAGAATAATTGAAGCGTACATGTGTTCTGCAGCCATCTAGTCCAGCTCCTCATTCAAAGCAGAACAAACAAGAGCAGATGCTCCAGGGCCTGGTCCACTCAAACTCTGAGTATCTCCAAGGATGGAGATGAAAATCACACCACCTCTCTGGACTCCTGTGCTTGTGTTCAATCACTCATGTTGAAAAAGTCTTTCCATGTATGAAATGAGAATTTCCCCAGTTCCAGCTCATGTCCACCAGCTCCTATCCTGTTGCCATGCACAAAGTCTAGCTCTGTCTCCTCTGTTCCCACATACTAAGTAGCTGCAGGCACCAAAGGGATTAAGCATTTGCCTTAAGCAAAGGCACATGCTACATCAAAATACAGGTATCACATCATGCCCCAAAGAGGACTTTGCCTGCATGAGAGGTGTGTTTGTGAGGACAGGGCACATGGCCAGGTAACACTTACCGATCACAAGCTAAGCATGCAGCCACCATGCACCTGCAAAAGTTTGTGTTTTGGGCACAGAATAGTCCTGCCACAAATCATAGAATTGTTTAGGTTGGAAAGGACCTCTAAGATCATCAAACCCGACCATTAACCCAGCAGTGCCAAAGCCACCACTTGCAAAAGGCAAACTGGAACAGTTCTCTGACCTCCCAAGGCTCTTCCCACTCTTTCTTCCACACCAATCCCCCAACACACAAGCAGCTGGGGCATTGCTAAAACCCAATGCAATCAGACAGGATGGGGCACAGGCCCTGGGGAGCCTGCAGCTGAGTCCAAGGGATTTCTACCCCGGGGTTCCCACTATTGTGCAGCCCTTCCTCAAATTCACAGCAGATGAGTCCCTTAGCTGCGCTGTGGCCTTGAGAGCCTCTCTAATAAAAATGCCAGCCTCCTCCTCCTCCCCATCATGGAAGCCTCTGAGACCTCCCACAAATGCAAGGGGAGAGAGAGAGGGGTTCTTTGGTATTCTGTCACAAAGCCAAACAGATGTTTGTAAAAATCTAAACTGGTTATACAACTGTTTTAAACTCGTGCAGCTGTGCACAGCGAGCAACTGCATCGGGGGAGAAGACCACTGCTCTTACATCTAGGGACTGGAGTTTAATAAACCAAACTTCCCCCGAGTTATTCAAGCTCTCATTTCAATTTAGCGTTTATGGCAGAGGAAACTGCTGAAACACGAAAAGCGAAGTGGCTTTTCCAGGTTCATGGTGAAAATTTGCATCCAGATGGGGACTAGGACTAGACCTCCCTGCTGCCAGACCCAGACGGTAATTACAGCGCCCGATTTGCACCACGCAGCTTATCTGGGGAGGAACAGACGAGACTCTGGGACAGCAGTGCTCATATAAAAGTCTGTTGTGCTTGGCACTCACTTCAGGATTAATTATGCAATGAAATCACTGCAAACTTCAATGCAACAACAAGGACTGAGAGCAGAAGAGACTGAACTAGCCTCTTTATATCTGTATTTTTAAAAATGTAAAATTAATGCTAACTTCTGACAGTTCTTTTATTGTATTTATTTATGAACAAAAATTACAACTATGTATTTCTAAAATACTCATATTTTAGAAATATGCCCATCCAACTAAATTATACAGGATAGTTTTACAGTCTTGTAAAATACAAATTTTTTGCAAGCCAAAACTATTTGTCAGAGTATCTGCATTTTAGTCATATAAAAGATTGACTGTCTACATAAGTACTACCATGTTGCTCCCCAAAACCACAGCAAAACTCCTGTTATTGTTTTCCTCTCTTTTTTATACTTCAGAAGAATGCATGGCAATTGAAAAACTGGTTTTACTCATGTTGCTAGCACAGGAGTCTGTAACAGCTGGGTAATTCTGTATTTCTGATTCACACTGCACTATACAGAAATGCACATAAAATCAAATTAGTTTTGTAATTTCTAAACAGGCAACACAATTGTGATGAGTCTATTTTTTAAAATACAGAAGCAATAGTGTTTTGAAAAACTATCACAGTACTCTGCTTATTTGAACTTTGAGAAAGAAAAGTTTTCCATATCTGAAGAATTCCAAGTAAAACAGGAACACATTGCTGGGCAGAAGTGACTGACCAAGCTCACAGCTCTGTCACGTTCAGACAAGCATTTTAAGTGTCTCCAGTCTAAAGCTTCATTATTTTTTGCAGAACAATCTGGCAACGGAGGTAACCCGATTCCCTGGGAATCAAATGTTACTTAAAGACAGGTTTCACCTGTCAGAGATAAAACATATTCTGAGCAATAAAGTGTCAGGGTATACAGACATCAGAGGAGAGGGCAGTCTGTCCTTCATGGCTAGCAGAGAATAAAGGAAATTTTCTACTTTCATTGAGTTTTAAATTTTATCTATTTTTTGTAACTTTGAGGGGAAATACTCTAATGCAATGGCAGTGACAGCAATGCTGTGCAAACAAACTACAAAACACAGTGGAATAACCTTCAAGCAACTGCTAAGAGGGTTCCTACAAACGTTAGGAACACTTCCCTTTCCCTTCCCTTGGTCTCTCCCCATCACGATGGGGCAGAGTTACCCTTATAGCCATCAGGAAGACACAGACAACAAAACAAAAGTGTAACTTTTTCCCAGGTAAATTTAAAGATGAAGAAATTGTTATGGATTTGCTATTTCCCATGCAGGTGGCGTGTCTGCCCCACAAGCTGCCCACTGGACCTCTCCTTCCTCCTCACAGCTGTGCCTGGGAGCTGGTATTTGGAGGAAAATCGAAAAAGAAGGCCCAACTCTGGCCTAACTTATAGAGGCAGAGAGGAGTGACTTAGGATTTTCAGAAAGACTCAATCTGTGCAGCGAGTTGAGAAGAGGCAGAGGAAAGCTGAGGAGGGCACTTCATGGTGACTTTCCTGCCACCCAGCCAGAAGTAGCACGTCCAGCTCTTTTCTGAATTAAACTCAACTAGGCACAAGCTCTTGCAGAGGAAAAGCCAAAAAGGTGACTTTACATTTGCTCTATGCCCTCTGCAGGGCAGGACATTCCAGGGACACGGGAGGCCCTCTGCCCATACCCAGGGCAGGTAGAGTCCAGCCCTGCTGTCGTGCAGCACATGGAGCACGGGGAGATGGATGTGCTTCCATCAGGGGACACCCAGCCACTGCAGGGCAGGGCAAGGCAGGGCAGGGCACTTCGCTGAAGGCAACTCTCTGCAGGGGCTTATGGTTAAGGCTTCCCTGAGCAGGAGCAACATGCAGTCATCACCTTGGAAGCTGCTTGGGGAAAAGCAGCACTCCTGTCTGGAGGCAACACCTGCCCTGTCACAGGAGTTAGGCAGAGCCAGCTGAGACAACCGTGTGCCAGAGCAGCCTGTATTTGACATTATCCCCTCCCTGGGGCTACCTGCCTGCTACGTGTACACAGAAGCATCCCATGAGGCACAGAAGGAAACCCAATATACAGAAACATGTAGCATTCAGCAGGGACCTGGGCAGCAAACAGAAATTAAAGCTGTTTTCCCCAAGGAAGCCTGTGGATTTCCACAGAATTGAGATGTCTGATCTTCCCCTGAAATTCTCAGTTGAATGCTGGAAGCAAATACAAAATTTTTCCTTGTGCCAAGTGACACCTGTCATTCACTCCCCCAGCTACCCTGCTCCTCACTTCCACAGTCCCACAGGACAAGGGAGATGAACACACAAGCTTCTGACACAAGACCAAAACTGCAGCACTGGCCCCAGCCACACAGTGATGAAACTACTGCAGGTAGCTGGGTCAGGATTTTGCTCAGACCAACAGCTCTCTGAGGAGGCTGGAGCCATCCTTTTATCCTGTCTTCCCCAGCCATACTGTGCCTAATGCAATTTGATGCTGCAATAAAAATAGATGATCCTCAACCCCCCTCCCCAGCCCAATGAGCACTGGTGGGTCAGGCACAGAGCCTGTGCTCAGCTGCTGCTAGTGGGCAGGTGCTCCAGGGCCTCTGTTTTCAGTAATCATTGTTATGACCTACAAGGAAAATTAAACCTTTGGCTTTAAATACACATTTTTGATAACAAAGTTACCAGCTCTCACCCTGCCTTTGGCAAAAGTCAAAGCACACTTAATTATTGAAATCACCCAGAGGAATATATCTGTCTGGTCCCTTCCATGTGAGACAATTGTACTGAAAGCAATCGAACATTAAACCAACTATTTTACAATCATTGCCAAAAACCACACATCTCCTATCAAACCCATCCGGAGAACCCAGACATTGACTGACATGTGTTCTTAAATAAAACAGGGCACTTGCAGGGGGGGAACAGGAAAAGCAGAGACGAGGTGAGCTCTGCAGTTTCACATAGTGGTGCTGGTGGGTGTCTCCAGCTATACATCCACGCAAATTTTTTGGAAAAATAGCAGGCTTTTGCTTCACCAACAAAAGAAGCTGTTGAAATAGTTTTCTTCAGACGCAGCTGATAAGGATAATTACGTGCTGAGAGCTTAGTCATCCGTATCACGGTGACAGAAAAGCAGATTCTCTTAAAAATAACGCCAGCCCCACACTGGTGCACCACGCAACGCTGCCGCTCCGGCAGGAAGCTGCCCGCTCCGGGACCGCCGCCAGAGGGCGCCCCTTTTCCCCATGGATCCCGCTTCCGTGAGGGCTGGGGCGCGCACTTGGAGCGCCCGCGCACCGGCACCGCACCGACCCCACAGCGCTGGGGCGCGCACTTGGAGCGCCC